>PISX010021721.1:0-33035 GCA_004024625.1 Mellivora capensis
CCTTCAGTCTTGCCTAGAATATCTATCTGAAGAATTGAGATGAACAATGAAGGGCAGACAATTAAACAGCCAATTATGCAGTTTCCTTGATCAAAGACATAAATGAAATTTCTTTCAATTTATTCTATACACTATCATAAATATTTTTATATCGCTATAATAAAAGGTCTTCCCTGTGGGGAAAAAAGTGCTCTCAGGTCTGTTTTCATATTTTGGTCAGGGAGTTGTCTTTGGAAAAAAGACCAAGGTAGAGGAACCTTCATACCATATATTCTAGAAATCACTACTATTCTGACAGGCACCTTTCCTATACTGTTGTGTCAATCAAGAGATGTCTGAAAAATATCAAATTCAGGAAGTTTTTCACATTTTTCCTGACACTGTTATTTTTTAAATATGTTCCAGGGCACTATGCTAAGCACATTCCCTACATTATCCTAGTTAATCTCATAACAATGCTATAAATGTTTTACTGTCTTTCCTCATTTAAAATGAAAAAAAAATGGAGTCACAAAGCCACCGAGTGTGAGGCCCATGTGGGCAGATGTCATTTGTTTGTTTTATTCTTTGCTTTGTCCCCAGTGCCTAGAACAGAGCTTAGAATTACACAGCTGTTCATATATACTTGTTGAATGAATGAAAGGATGGATGACTAAATGGTAAAGAATTTTCTCAAGGTCACATTGATAGTAAAGGGTCGACTCAGGACTTCAGGTCTGTTCTTTGATTGCAAATCCTCTGTTTCTATTTCCTATACCTTATTGCACCTACATGGCTTGAAACTGCCTTTTCAATCCAGACAGATGAAAGACCAGAGTATCCAGTATTTCCAGAAGCACCAATTGGCAGGCTGACCCAGTTAGTCTGGCCAAGAAGCTAGATTTAGGGAGTGGAGGGAGCAATCCCTGTTTCGCGGGGACCCAGAAGCAGGGATAGTGATTGCTAATTCACTTTTAGATTCCATCAAAGTTGGAGTCTTTGAAGATATGTTGTAAATGTTAAATAATATCCTATATGTCATGGGCTTGGTCTGTATTTGAGACATAGTAAGCACTAAATACATAGTTGCAGGAACTAACAAGGTGACTATAAATGTTGTAGAACATCCTAGGTGCTTCTACAATTTTAAAACCAAGTGATGGTAGAGCTTCAGAGGGTAAAACCAATACCTGACATGGTTATCTGACTCACACAATAAACAATCATTTGAAAGACTGAATGTTTTTGCCTTCCTATTTTAATATAATAAGGATATTGGGAAGTGTATTTTAAAAATTCTCTTCTAAGCACTTTACAAATCCAAGCTCACCCCTTGGAAAAACCTTTGAGATATAGAGATCATCACAGATGATTCCATAGATTTGATTTCAGTCTATCTGGAATTAGTTAATCTATGATTTGAGAGGTAATGGAAACAGAAATGCTAAGTAACTTGCCAAGATCCCTCAGCTGGTTGGTGCAGAGGTAAGACGGAAACCCAGACAGTCTGGCTTTCAGCCTGTGCTCTTAACCAGTATGCTCCAGCCAAAATAGGAGTGTGCTCAGGCCTCATTCCTATGCTGCCTGGGACCCAGAACTGGCTCTCTGTCTGGCTTTAGGGTAGAGACAACTAGACAAAATGGAGCATAGATTTGTAATTCTCCTAATGGAGCCAAGGTGGGTTGATGGGCTTACCTTAAGCCTTTTTACGCATCTGGAGTAACAATACCTGTACTACCTATTACTCAGAGTAGTTAAGAGCAGTATAGGACACCAATATATACAGAAGTCTATAGTAAATTTTATTTATTTTTATTTATTTATTTCAAATATAATCAACAGAGTATCATATCAGTTTCAGGTATGCAATATAAAGATTCAGGAATGCTATATATTTCTCAGTCCTCATCAAGATAAGTTCTTTATCTGTTTTACCCAAACCCCACCCACCTCCCCTTTGGCAATCATCCATTTGTTCTCTGTCTTTACGAAGCTGTCTTTTTGTTTGTCTCTTTTTCTGTTTGTTTTGTTTCTTAAATTCCACATATAAATGAAATCATATGGTGTTTGTCTTTCTCTGACTCAATTATTTCACTTAGCATGATACCCTCTAGATCCATGCATGTTGTTGCAAATAGCAAGATTTCATTCTTTTTTTGACTGAGTAATATTCCAGTGTGTGTGTGTGTGTCTGTATACTTTATATATATATATTAACTATAAAGTGCCATGCACAAGCTGAAAACTCTTTTCCATTATCCTCCTCTAAAATTTTTCTCTTAGTGGTTTTAGATGACTCAGCCTGAGTATAAACTCTTTGAGGGCAGTGTCTGAATTCCTGTTTCTTTTTCCGTCTCTCTCAGGGGCAAGCACAGGGTTCTGCACTCCCAGGAAAACCCCATAAATGTTCATCAGCCATCCCTCACATGGCTCTTTCGGAAGAATACCTGGAGCCTCAGCAGGATTTTTTTAGTTTTTTTAAATGTATTTTTTATTATTAACACATAATGTATTATTTGTTTCGGGGATACAGGTCTGTGAATCATCAGTCTTACACAATTCACAGCACTCATAGCACATACCCTCCCCAGTGTCCATCACCCAGCCACCCCATCCCTCCCATCCCCCTCCACTCTAACAACCCTCAGTTTGTTTCCTGAGATTAAGAGTCTCTTACAGTTTGTCTCCCTCTCTGGTTTCATCTTGTTTCATTTTTTCTCTCTTCCCCTATGATCCTCTGCCTTGTTTTTCAAATTCCACATATGAGTGAGATCAGATGATAATTGTCTTTCTCTGATTGACTTATTTCACTTAGCATAATACCTTCTAGTTCCATCCAGGTCATTGCAAATGGCAAGATTTCAATTTTTGATGGCTGCATTTTATATATATATATATATATATATATATATATATATATATATCACATCTTCTTTATCTATTCATCCGTCAATGGACATCTGGGGTCTTTCCATAGTTTGGCTATTGTGGACATTGCTGCTATAAACATTCGGGTGCACGTGCCCCTTTGGATCACGACATTTGTATCTTTTGGGATAAATATCCAGTAGCGCAACTGCTGGGTCATAGGGTAGCTCTATTTTCAACTTTTTGAGGATCCTCCATACTGTTTTCCAGAGTGGCTGCACCAGCTTGCATTCCCACCAACAGTGCAGGAGGATTCCTTTCTCCTCATCCTTGCCAACATCTGTTGTTTCCTGGCTTGTTAATTTTAGCCATTCTGTGTATCTCACTGTGGTTTTGATTTGTATTTCCCTGATTCTGAGTGATGTGGAGCACTTTTTCACGTGTCTGCTGGCCATTTGGATGTCTTCTTTGCAGAAATATCTGTTCATGTCTTCTGCCCATTTCTCAATTGGATTCTTTGTTCTTTGGGTATTAAGGTTTTTTTATAATTAAATTTTTTTAGTTTTTTATAAACATATAATGTATTTTTATCCCCATGGGTATTAAGTTTGATAAGTTCTTAATAGATTTTGGATACTAGCCCTTTATCTGATAGGACATTTGCAAATATCTTCTCCCATTATGTCATTTGTCTTTGGTTTTGTTGACTGTTTCCTTTGCTGTGCAAAAGCCTTTTATTTTGATAAAGTCCCAACAGTTCATTTTTGCCTTTGTTTCCCTTGCCTTTGGCAATGTGTCTAGGAAGAAGTTACTGCAGCTGAGGTTGAAGAGGTTGCTACTTGTGTTCTCAAGGATTTTGATGGATTCCTGTCTCACATTGAGGTCTTTCATCCATTTTGAGTCTATCTTTCTGTGTGGTATAAGGAGGAGCCTCAGTAGTTTTGATTAATGTCCCTCCCACCTGTCTGATTTGATTATATTTAAATGAAACCCCAAGGCTATACTGTCTAATAAGGTGGGAAAGAATTAGTTGTTGTCCATCAACTTCCTAGAAGCATGTTCATGCTACAGGTTCTGGATATTATCTTAGTTCCTTGTTGAGGCCTTTAGAGTTTTTGTCTTTGGGAGATAAATGCCTAATTAAAGCAAACAAATAAATACAAAAACCAACCAGTCCCTTCACTAAAGTGCAGTCAGCTTTTGCACATAGCATCTTTCTTTTCCTTATTGAAATGGTGACAAAGGCTATTTAGGATCATAGGCAAACATATCTTATTACAAGCACTCCTCCATCATCCTGCTGACATCTTCCAATTCCTTGAAAAACACATAAGTAGCTCCCAATATCAAAACCTCAAAATAAATGAAACAAAAGTTGAGAGAAGTAAAAGAAGAAATAGATAAATCCACAATCCTAGTTGGATATTTTAAAGCTCATCACACAGTAATTGATAGAATCAATTAGACAAAAAAAGTAAAGATAAAAGAGGTTTGATCACTATCAACTGGATCTGACATTTACAGAATGCTATACTATACCCAAAAAACACATAATACACATCATTTTGAAATGCACATGGACTGTTTGTTAATATAGACCATTTTTATTGAAAATAAATTTCAAAGGATCAAAATTATACATGATATGTTCTTTATCCATGGCTAAATTTAATTTAATCATAGATAATCTAGAAAATTTCCAAATATTTAGAAATTAAGCAATAATAACCAAGGGCCAATGAAGCAATCATGAGGGAAATAAGAAAATATTTCTAACTGAATGACAATAATTTCACAACATATCAAAAGCTGTGGGATGTGGGCAAAGATGTGCATATAGAGAAATTCATTGTTTTAAATCCTTTATTAGAAAAAGAAGAAAGTCCTAAAAATCAGTGATCTAAACTTACTCCCATCTTAATAAGCTGGAAAAAGAACAACAAATGAAATCCGAAATAAGTAGAAGAAAATAAATAATAAAAATAAGAACAGAAATCAATTTTTTAAAATGGACAAACAGCAAATAAAATTAACAGAATCAAATATTGATTATTTGAAGAGATTAACAAAATTGATAAAATCCGCATACACTGATTGTGAAGGTTATAAAATGTGGTTGAAATCTTATACCCTCCCATCAAGAGCTGTAATCTGTATTCCTTCCCCTTCATCTGAGTTGGCCTTGGTGACTTTGCTTGTAACCAGTAGAAGTTGATAGAAGTAGCACTGCTTTACTTCCAAGGTACATCAAAAAAATGTCAAGCAACTTCCACCTGATTTTCTTGGGGTCATTGCTCTGAAGGAAGGTTGCTATGCTGGAGGGACCACATGGAGGCACTTCATTAACAGTCCCAGCCCAGCTCCCAGCCAATGGTCAGTGCTAACTGCCAGCCTGTGAGGAAGCCATCTTGGACATCCAGCCCAGTGGAATCTTAGTGACTGAAGCCCCAGCTGACGACTCAACTCAACTGCCTTGAAGACTCCAAACAAGAACTATTCAGCTGAGCTCTTCTTGGATTTCTGACCCATAAAATCATCAGTAAATTGAAGTGGTGTTTTTAAACTGTTAATGCAGGGACAAGTTATTGTGCAGCAATAGCAACCCACATACTGATTAAGAAGCAAAAAGAGAGGGGCATCTGGGTGGCTCAGTGTGTTAAAGACTCTGCCTTCGGCTCAGGTCATGATACCAGGGTCCTGGGATCAAGCCCCACATGGGGCTCTCTGCTCGGCGGGGAGCCTGCTTCCCCCCGCCCCACCGTCTCTCTGCCTGCCTCTCTGCCTACTTGTGATCTCTGTCTGTCAAATAAATAAATAAAATCTTTTAAAAAAAAAGGAAGCAAAAAGAGAAAACATAAATTTCCAATATCGGGAATGAAGGAGAGGACAACACTAAAGATATTACATTAAAACAAATATATAGCAACATAATGGAAAACTCCATGCCAATATATTTGGCAATTTAGATTAAGTGACTACATTTCTTGAATGACACAAATTACCAAAACTGATACAAGACAGAAAATCTAAAGCCATATATCTCTATGATAATGAAAAGAAATTAAATTCAAGTCTTCCCATAAAGGAAATTCCAGTCCCAGACAGTTCAACAATAAATTCAATCAAATATTTAAGGTAGAAATAAAACTAACATTTACATAAACTCAAAAAATATAGACGCTAAATAGGTACACTTTCTAACTCACCTTAAGAGGCCAGCACAATCTTGATATCAAAAATAAAGATATTATTTTAAAAAAAACAAACTTCAGACCATTAGTCCTTCATCAACCTAGAGCCAAATATTACTTTTTTCATTTTATTTTTTAGATGCAAATATTATTAACAAAATGTTAGCAAATAATATCTAGAAATCGATGAAAAGATCATACTCCCTGAGTTTACCCCAAAAACACAAAGTTGGTTCAATATTGAAATATAAATTAAATTAAACATATAATAATCAATTGATATAGTAGCTATTCATATATCAGCTGATATAGATACTATTCATAATAGTATCAAAAAGATAAACTATCTAGGATAAGTCTAATGAAAAATGTGCAAGATGCATTCACTGAAAATTACAGAACATAGTCAAGAGAAGCTGAGAAATAAATGAGTGGAGATATATCTATGATTGCAGGACTCAATATTAACATAGACTTTCTTTCCAAATTAATCCATACATGCAATGAAATGCCAATCAAAATGTCACACTTTTTTTTTCAATTTTTTTTCCCCAGACTTTTTAAAAGAAATGTGTTGGCTGATTCTAAGAGTTTTATGGAAATATGAAGGATCTAGAATGGTTAAAACAATTTTTTAAAGGGAGAGAAAAACTGGAAGACTTAGGCTACTTGATTTCAAGAACTACAGTAAAAATGTAGTAACCAAGTTGTGTGGTGGCTGGAATAAGGATAGACAAATAGACGCAAAGGAACAGAATGCACAGTCCAAAAATGGTTCAACACAAATGGAGTCAATTGACTTTTGACCAAAGCCCAAAGTTGATTCTGTGGGGAAGAATATTCTTTTCAGCAAGCAGTACTGGATCAATGATGTCTACATGGAATAAAACAAACCTGAACTTCTGTTTCACACTTTATACAGACATAATTTGGGATGGATCATAGACCTAAATACAAAATATAGAACCATAAAACTTTAAGAAGAAAGCACAGGAAAATACCTTGAGAAATGCATAGATTACTGTGAACCCAAAAAGCACTAGGAGCATAAGAAAAAAATAATATTTCATAAATGTTAAAAAAAATCAATGTACTTCATAAATATTTTTATTTATATTTAATTAGCCAAGGTGTAGTACCTCATTAGTTTGTGATTAATAAATATTAAAATTTCTGCTCATCAAAAATACTAAGAAAATGAATAGGCAGTCTAGAGACTGGGAAAAAATACTTGCAATCCATACATGTGAGAAGGACTTATATCCAAAATATGTAAATAATTCTTACAAATCAAGAGTAGAAGATAATAATTTTTTAAACAAGCAACAGATTTGAACAGACCCGTCACAGAAAAAGATATATGTGTCCAATAAGCACATAAAAAAGTACTCAACATCGTGAGTCACCAGAGAAATATAAGTTAAATACAGTGAGATACCATTTCACATCTACTAGAATGGCTAAAAATCATAAAGACTGGTAACACCAACTCAAGAGGTGAAGACATGAAACAGCTAGAATTTTCATGCATTGCTCACGAAGAGAAGCAAAAATGTTACAATCCCTTTGGATAACTGGCTGTCCTTATAAAATTTTCTTAAATGTTTTATTTATTTATTTGACAGACAGAGATCACAAGTAGGCAGAGAGGCAGACAGAGAGAGAGGAGGAAGCAGGCTCCCTGATGAGCAGAGAGCCCGATGCGGGGCTTGATCCCAGGACCCTGAGACCATGACCTGAGCCAAAGGCAGAGGCTTAACCCACTGAGCCACCCAGGCACCCCCTGTCCTTATAAATTTAAACATGAACCTACCTCTACCCAAATGTTACACTCCTAGACATTTATCCCAAGAAACAAAAATACAAAAAATGCCCACAAACATTTTCTACAAGAATGTTCAGAACAGTCTTACTTATAAGAGCCAAATTATAAGCAGCCATAATGTGACAGGGGAATGGATAAGCAAACTGAATTAGCTTCATCTAGTGGACTACTACTTAACCGTAAAAAGGAATGTACTACCGGCACACGCAGCAGCATGGGCAGCTCTCCAGGACATGCCGAGCGAAAGGAGTGAAGCACAAAAGAATACATATTTCCTGATTATACTCTATGATTTCATTTATGAAGTTCAAGAACAGGCACAACACATCTGTGGGTATGATGATCAGAAACTGCCTCTGGTGGGTGGGGAGATAGGGGATTGACTGGAAAGGGGCATGTGGAGTAATATATCTGGTTTAGTAAATACATAGGTGTCTGTAAACAGTTGTCAGAACTCATCAAACTTGAGGTCTGGGCCTTGTGTTAGATGCAAATGGTACCTCAACCGAAGATACGCATACGCGTGTAGGCACACCAGAGCACGCGTGTCCCTGTGCGTGCATACACACGCACGCACGCATTTTGTATCCCAGAGGGATTCCCTAGCTGTGGAGCTGGGGGAGAGGATTCAATCTGACACTCCAGCTAAATGAAAGCAGGAGAATTCATTGTAAAACAGAACCAGAATGCCCTCATCCCGCTCCCCCACCGCCCTCACTCCTGGCTCACGGGTGTCTTGCTGGGGTGGGTGAGTGGGCAGGTCTGGGGACGGACACCACAAGAGATCTGACAGGGCAGAGCTGTCAGCTCTCCTCCAGGGTCTATTAAGGCTCCTCTCATTGTCTAGGCCAGGTACACTGCATTGGTCTGGGCTCCCACACTGTTTTCCTCTTCTCTGTCACCTCCCGGAGTAATCCTGGAACTAAAGAAAAGCTTTTCTCCTTTTCTCCCATCACCTCGTCACAGTGCTTTTCTAGTTAATTTCATGAGAAAATTCATTCCGTTTCACCATATCTTGACAGACAAAATATCTTTTTAAATGTCCTCTGCATCTATTCTTCCCTGCTTCTCATTTCATGTTCACAAATGTTTTTAAAAGACAATTCTATGCCTGTACTTCTCAAATTGAAATGCATATGAGTCACTTATGGATCTTATTAAAATTCCAATTCTGAGTCAGTAGATCTAGGTGGGGCCCAAGACTCTACAATGGGGGAGAGTTGTTATTTTTTTTAACATCTTAGTTTTTCTTTAAATTCCATTTAATTAATATATAGTGTATTATTGGTTTCAGGGGTAGAATTTAATAATTCATCAGTTGCATATAACACCCAGTGCTCATTCCATCAAGTTCCCTCCTTAATGCCCATCACCCAGTTAACCCATGCCTCCACCCACCTCCCCTTCAGCATATGATTTCACTCATATGTGAAATTTAAGAGAGTCTGTATTTTTAAGAAATTTCCAGGTGGTGCAGATGTGTTGGTCTGAGCATCCCACTTTAAGTAGAAGGCTGTCTGTATGTAATATGCTAGCAGTGCAATGGATCCTGTTCTTTCCTATTTACAAGGAGGGTAAGTTAATGCAGAGTGTGGTGTCAGAGAAAGGTAGGGAGGAAAAAAGCGATTCTGATTCTCTTTAGCTCCCATTTCCTGCATCTCAAAGCCTGCCCTTCATGCTTCTTGCTACATGTAACAAATGGCTCTGTTTTCCTAAGAGCTATACACACCCGCCCCCAGTGACAGCTGTCTTCTTCTAAAGATGTATCAAAGAAGGAGGGGTGGCGGGTTACTCATAGTCATGATTTGCTCTGTCCCACATTGCAGATGGAAAAACTGAGGCATGAAAAGGCGAGTTGTCTGAACTATAAACTACTATGACCTAAAGCACTACCACTCACAACTAAGACCGGACAACATCGGACCTAGGTATGTTAGCCAGGATTTTCTTAGTGGTTTATGTATCAAAATGGAAACAGCCCCTTCCACATGGTTCTTAGATTACATCTGAGATAAATCCAGCATTCTAGGAATGCTCTGGATGGCATGGCAAGTCATATCTTTCCACCTCATATCTTCCAGTCTCTGCCCGATACTTACTGTTTTCATTCATAAACGTTCACTAAACACCTACAAGTCCAGGCTTTGCATAATTATTAAAAATACCAAGAAGAACAAGCTCCTTCCTTATCCTGAAGGGGAGACAGACACACAAATTTTAAAAATGCGATGGAGAAACAGAATAGTTATCAAGCAGCTACCACCTGCCAGAGACAATGCAGCTTTTTCAAGTGGCCTCGATAGAGGTGGGCACAGGGTGCTTAATTCTGCCAGGGGAAACAGAGAGGCTAGAGCAGTTTCACTTGCACTCAGCCTTGAGAAAAGAGTGGGAGTTCACAGGCAGAGAAGGCACGAAAGGACATTCTGGGCAGGGGGAGGACAGCGGGAGCACGGGTGAGAGGGATGCGGTGTGCTCAAGCCTCTGGGTGCTCCTGGGTACCAGGAGTGTGAACCGCTTGGGGAACGGGAGCAGTCATTTTGTGTGCCGTCTTTGCGGTCTCTTCACATGCGTTATCTTCATTGATCTGGGCAGTCTGTGCCTCCATCCCTAGCCAGAGTACTAATTACCTGTCAGCTGGAATGAGGAAAGCTTAGGGGGCACCTAGTCAGGGCTAGAGAGAATGTTAATCAAAGCCATTCTGAGAAAGTGATTAAAATTTCCAACGTGTTCTACAAGCCTCAGCTTCTCTGGAATATTCAATGCAATTATTATCTCATTCTTTGGGAGCGAGCGGCTCTGCAGAGAGGCTTCCTGAGCAGCTCTGACATTTCAGAAACAGAGCCCGTGCTCCGGGCTGGCTGAGATGGCCTGACAGTTCCCTCTGCACCTCCAGCCCAGACCTGGCCGAGCCTGACAGTACCCTTTGTTTCAGACCTGAGGCTCCCACTGCACCTCCAATGTACCTCGGAGCTGACTCACACCCACGCAGGCCTCTGGGATGCCTCAGGAATGCAGAATTCTCAGGAACACCTGTTTAAATACAATGGTTCTTTGTGGATTTCCTCCCCCCAGAGGGCTTGTTAAGGGTACAGGTGGTCTCTTCCTGACCTGGAGATTCAGATTCGGAGACTCTGAAGCGGACCCTGAAAATCTTACCTTTTAAAAGCAAATATTCCTGACGAGCAGGATAGAAACTCAAGTTTGAGAATATTGGTGAGGGTTTGGAAATCTTTGTAAGGAGAGCCTCCAGACTCCCTCTGCCCACATGACGGGTTTCCCCTCATGCAGACCTGGGCTCAGTCTCTAATGTGAGATAAAAGGTAATAATGTTTTGAAAAACAACCTGAGGGTTTTGAAGGGGGGGGTGGGAGGTTGGGGGAGCCAGGTGGTGGGTACTATGGAGGGCACGCATTGCATGGAGCACTGGGTGTGGTGCAAAAACTATGAATTCTGTTACGCTGAAAAGAAATTTAAAAAAAAAAAGTAATAATGTTCTAAACATTATCAAGTTCCCAGCCCACAACAGGCCTCAAAAGTGGAAGAGAGAATAATCTTTGTTATTCTTCCTGAAGCTTTACTTCCTGGTGGAACCCCAGGGTCTAGGCTGTGACACACCCTTGTCCCATCACTTTTGTGACATACTAAGTGACCTGGAAGATACCTAGAGCCTCTCCCCAACCCCTTGCCCATTCTGAGAATGCTGTAGCCTCAAGAGGATGGTCTGAGTCTTCCTGTAAGACACAACGCCTCCAAGGGCTGTCCTCGGCTCACCTACAGCGGTATCTGTGCATCTCCTGCTTGAGCCAAGGAATCCTTGAAAGCCATTTCCAGCCTGACTAATGATGCCGAGCTTCAAACAGTGCCACCACGATGAAAAGCAGCTCACGAATGAGGAGTCCTCTTGATTTCCGCCACCACAGCCAGCAAGTAGCTCTTGCCAAGCAGAATCAAGCTTCTTGGGCATATGCTGAACAGCTGATGGAAACAAGGGTCTTTGTCACGCTCCTGTCACACCTCACCTTAGTGAACGGGGAAAGTTCTCTTGGAACGGATGTTTAAGCAGTCTCAGAGACACACAAAATTGAAGTCTCCGGGAGTACTGCTATTTTCACTGCAGACTTAAAGCTATATCCTCTGGTTTCTAATGCAGAAAGGAAAGGGTTGGAGGAAACATCCAGGCTTTTTCTAAAATAATCAGTCAAAGGCACTGTCTAAAAAGATGTCTGCCAGAACTCCCTCCCACTCTTATCCACCCGAGCCTGGGCTGAGCACTGCCTAATTACCTACATAATTTCCCTGGCTCCTGTGCTGGGGTCCAGGTGCCCCTCTCTGTTCCCTGGAAGTTGAGCCATCTGTCAGACACCTCTCTCCGGCCTCCCCTGGCTTCCCTCTTACGTATGCAACACTATTAGCTTGGGGACTGACCGTTCTGCTCTGATATTTGTTTTGCCTCTGACAGGTTTTTCAGCTAAGTAGCAAGGAAGGGATTCCCCCACCCAGAGCCAGCTCTCGTGTTGCATGGTTCCCTCCTCCAATCTGTTAGGAAAATGATCCTGCATGCACTTAGAAAGGGAAGAGTCAGTGTTTTAATAGCTGGTCCTTCCTGCCATCCACAAAACAGAGAATTACTTGCTTATTTCCCCAAGTGGCACTGGTTTGTCATTGTGAGCAGCAAACCCATCTAGAAAAGGGAATCATACTGTGGATCAGACCAAAGGCAGGGGGGGAAAAAAAAGTGTCCTCTGGAAACAAACCAAAAAAAGCAAGTTGAATAAAATGACCATCTTTAATCCTCTAGTTACTCTTCCCCCCTTTGCCACCTTACACACCCAGTATTTGAGTTTTCCTGGGATTTAAGTAGGATCTCATGAGACAAATGAGATACGGCATATAGAGCTGAGAGGAGAGGTGGAAGGGTGTGCCCTCACTTTAAGTCAGCCTGCCAAATAAACCACATAGGAATCAGTGACAGGCAGAATGCAATTGCAAAATACAGTAAGAGCCAGAAATCTAGGAGCATCCTTGATGCTTCCCTCCATCACCCTCCACCACCCTCCACATTCAGCCCATCATCAATCTTGCAGAGTCTGACTAGTAAATATCTGTCAGACCAACCCACTTCTCTTCATTCTCATGGCTACACTCTAGGTCAACACCATCATCTTTTGCCTAAATGACTGTCTCACAGCCTCCTGATTGGGCTTCCTACCCCTTACAATCTACAGTTTATCGCATCCAGAGAGACCTTTCATGAGTGCAAATCTCATGCCATTCTCCAAATAGAACCCTTTGAGAAGGTATTTTTCTCTCTCTTCCCCACACCTGGCTTTTATCTCCAAAGCCCAAGATCCTTCATGGTCCAGCTCCTGCCTATTTCTCTAGCCTCAGCTCTTAAGACTTCTTGCCTCAAACCCTGGGCTCCAGCAAATGATGCTTCTTTTTGTGTGAAATGGACCATATGCTCTTTTGCTTTTGGGTCATCATGCATGCTGTTTTTTCTGCTTGGAACAATCCTTCCTATGCTCCTAAGCTCCCTTAATTAGCTATTTACTGCCTGAACTTTAGGTCTCAACTAAAATGTCATTTCCTCTAAGAAGCCAGCATTCAGGGCAGCTGGGCAGTCTCTCCTTTGTGATTCCACAGCACTTTATGGACCCCTGCTTCCATTCTGTAAACTCCAAGAGAGTAGTGAGCATGGCCATTGGGGTCGCCACTGTATCCTGGCCTTGGAGAAGAGAACAAAATAGACTGGATAAAGATTTTTTTTAATAAATAAATGTCTGTATCTCTTAATTTTTCCTACTTAATGCTGGAAGACTGTAAGTATACTTATGTCTCATAATCATAAAATTCTTCCTCTTACTTCCTGGGATTCAGAATAAACTAGCATCCTTTCCTCTCTCTTCCCTCTTTTCTCCAAAGCCTTTCTGTCAAGGGAATCTCCCATATTGCATTTGGGTGGAAAGTTTTTGTTAGTGCCTTCTCTATAACAGTTTACCCCTTGAGCTACACCTAGTCCAATTCAATTTCCTGAAATCAATGTATAATATCTCAAAATCATAGCGTTCTTGTCTGCACCACTTATTTGGCAATCAGTCAGGTGCTGCCTTGTGGTAGCTGTTCTACTCCTGTCTTAAATTGTTCATGTTATTATTCAACATTTCACAGCTTTACAGCATGTCTCCCAAGAGTTCTGTAAGTCCCTTTAGGACTTAATCATTTCTGGGTCCCCTTATAGCTGCCCTACAAGAAATTAAGTGCACCTAACAGGGAAAAATAACATTAAATGTTGAACAAATAAATGAGTGTTAGGAACTCAATACAGATTAGATCTGTTTATTTTTTGCGCAGTATTGAAAGCCAGAAATTGACCTGAATTTAAGAATGACCAAGGCAGATAACGAACACTTCAAAATTGTAAAATGGTTTGGCTTTAAGATAGGAGGCAAGACTTATCTAGAATAAATTAAGCCTGCCAGATAGAATAAATGCACACAAGATAATTCTGCACTTTCTGTTAGCGCTTATGAGAGGAAGAGTATCTCTGCAACTGAAAGGGAATGATTCCTATCAGGAGACATCCCCTAAAGGTCCCCAAATCTCTACTGACCCTATAAGAGCTGCCGAGTGAAACAGCTAAGGTTCTGACGTTTTTGTCTTAATTTTGCCTTATTCTTCTATCAAGCAATGGAAAGAACTCTGGTCGGAGGTCAAGAGACATCATACTTCTTTTCAAGATTAGTTGAAGTTACATTGTTCTGCTGACCAAGACATTTAATGTCCCTGAGCCTCTGTCTTACATATTTATGGGAATTATGGTGCTTAGGCTGTCTACCTTGTATGCATATTGTGAAGATCAACTGGAGTTGGACGTAATGACACTTTAGAAGAGTTTAAAGAAAAACACAAATGTGAAATACTAATATTATCTCAGACCCATTGGCTAACTCTCTTGGGCTTTGGTTTCTCACCCCACCCATGCCCTCAATTAGGCGATAAAGCAGTGATGGGGTTGAGAGTTTGGTAAAGTTTTAATTGGATTTAAGATTGTAAATTATTTTTTTACTGAGGAGATTGTGTGGAGAAAAATGGAATCCTCCCTAGTCACTAGTCCTCTCTAGATCTTTTCCACAGATAATCAAGTGTAAACCATTCATTTTTATTTCCAAAGGAATTTACTTGTCATCCGCCAGAGCCAGTAATGTACTAGGTACTGAGATAAGATGAATTAACCCTAATAGGATTCATTATGTGATAGGAAAGATCCATTAGTGTGTCAACTTGATTCCTCCAAATGTAAATCACAGTCAAAGCATAATGGCAAGGAGCAAGGAAGAGAAAACAGAGCATGGCTTTAGAGTCAGGCTTGAGTTTTGTAGTCTCAGTATACTGAGATATGAATATACTTTGTCAGAGGCATAAAGGAACCTGGAGGAGCTAACGACTGACTTTCCAAGCTTCTCCCAACACCTATGCCAGCTAGGCACATATCTGTGGCATTGTAGTATTGACCACACTATCCCATTCCCAATAAAAGTGGTGTGGAGAGCCATGTGTCACTTTCTCTTTGCTTTTCTATCTCCCCCCCATCCACCAGCAAGTCTCAGGGATAACTAAGGCCCCCAGTTTACGGGCTTTGTTTCAGCACCAAGGACAGAGACACACTGCCCAGGCTTCTCCAGCTTCAGAAGGGGACCAAGATTTGGGAACTGAATTTAAGATTGCACTCATCAGTTTAACCTAAAACTTGTTGTACTGGTGTTCTTTCATCACTAAGCTGAATAGTCCCGTACCTGAAGCACGGAATAGCTTTGATATTCTGTAGCCTACTGACCTGGACCCTGAAATGAAGGAACTATGTGCTTAGTGACCATGTTAGGACTGACATTCTTGCTTACCTATAGCCTAGCTCCTGGCCCTATGTCTACTGTTTAAAATCCATCTGCCTGCCTCAAAAATTGCCTTTCCATGCCAGGGTTTATTATTTCTGTTCTACTTTACAAATCACATTTCCAGGGGGCTAAATCCAGACGAATCCTATCAACACAGTAGAATTTAATTTATCCCTGAGGCCAAAGAAGAGATTAGATACCTGGATTATAGGTGGACCTACTAGGTGAGTATTAATCAGTAAGGTCAACAGAGCAAGATGAGCAAGGACACAAGCTCAGTGACCACTCTTCATGTGAGGTTTTTTAATAGACCATGAGCTTCTTGAGGACAGGAACTAAATCTTTTTACCCCTCTGTTTTGAGTAACTGGCTCATGGTAATCATTTATTAAGTGACTAAAATAAATGAATAGTTGTAATGTGTGTCTCAGAAACCCATTAATTTTGATTTCACTTGAATAAGATATGACCATACCTTCAAGGAGCTCACAGTCTAACCAAGGTAAACAGAATCATAAGTATGCAAGTATAAGACAAGATATAAAATACAAAGTTATGTGTAGGATGTATGGAGGAATATCAATACACAACCTAGAATGGGAGTATGAGGCAAGGGAGAATTCAAATAAACGGGAAAAGCAGTTACTTGGGAACCATGTAAAATTCCCACCCATGTGACCTGGAGAAAGTTAATGAACTTCTGGGCTCAACTTCATTATATAGAAGATGATGGTTCACAGAAGGCAAATCATTCCTGATTCACTCTATCCAGAGAAGAATCAGAGAGCTTCATTTCCTCCAAACTAATACAACCAGAAAATTTTTTCTGGTTCTCGGCCTATTCCTGCCCTGGGTCACTGGGACTTGACCAGACAGAGAAGAGTCTGTGGCTTGGTTTCCTCATCCTGTCCCCAGAACTGCTGTTCTGATTTCAGGGGCCTCGTTCCTTGACCTTGCTCCCTGATGTGATCTAGGAGCCAAGAGATTTACATTCCAGTTCTGGCTTTGCCAGTTTCTGTGTGTCCTTGGACAAAGCAGTCTTCACTCCATCTTTCCTGTTTATCTGCCATTATCCCCTAGGTGCTCTGAGAACCACACAAACCAAGCAGGTATTGTCTGATCATGTCTCATGTTTTCTTGCCTTTATGTTTTGTTCATGTGGTTCCTCACCATTAGGGAAGGCTTCCCCATCCCAAGTTCCACCTATGGGAAGCCAAAACATTCTTCCAAGCTCATTGAATAAAGCCTTGAACTTTCCTTGCTCTCACCGTGGCCCTTAACTCCCTGCTTTCCTCCGCTCCCCATACACAGTGATTCTCAATCCTGACTACCCATTAAGACCACATGGGGAGATCATAAAACACCAATGCCTGGACCTCACCCCAAAGCAAATAAACCTCTATGTGTGGTGGTAGAGTCAGTACAGAACTGAAGCTTCCCAGGTGATTCTGAGATGCAGCCAGGGCTTAAGGGCATTACCACCTTCCTGCAGCTTTGTTTTCTCCTATAGTATTTTTCACCAGATCATAAGTTAGTTGGTGGCAGAGACTGTGCACTCATTTTCTGATTTTAGAACAATGCCTTACCCAGAGTAAGTGCTCAGGAACTAGTGAATTGAACTGTGCTGGATTGAACTGATCACCACTGAAATCAAAATAAATGGGGACGCCTGGGTGGCTCAGTTGGTTGGACGACTGCCTTTAGCTCAGGTCATGATCCCGGAGCTCCGGGATCGAGTCCCGCATCGGGCTCCCAGCTCCACGCGGAGTCTGCTTCTCCCTCTGACCTTCTCCTCACTCTGCTCTCTCTCAAATAAATAAATAAAAATTAAAAAAAAATAAAATTAAGATTTAAAATAATTAAGCACTGGACCCAGTTGTGCAATGAATCAGCTCTAGACATGGGCAAATCACTTTCTCTGACATGTTTTCTAACACCACCAAGCTATTCTCCAATTTTCAGTGGACACTGACTGGGTGTCCCATAAACTGGACTCAGCTCTGACCCTGTCTACTTGGAGATGGTGTCAGATCCTACAGGTTTAGGGCTTGGACCCATAAGACCACCCCCACTTCAGAAGCCAAGTGCAAGTCCAGGCTGTCACTTGTGCTTCTGACCAACTGGCTTTGAATTAGAGGTTCCCATGACCTCCTCCTTGGGTTCAGTTAATTTACTGTAGAGGCTCACAGGACCTAGAGAAACACTTAGGTTTACTGGTTTCTTTTAAAGTATATGATCAAGAACATGGTTAAGCAGCCAGGTGAAGAGTTCCATAGGGCAAGGCCTGGGAGAATCTCAAGGGCAGGAGCTCCTGTCCCTGTGGAACTGGAGAACAGGACCCTCCTGGCATGTTTACCAACCTGGAAGTTCCCCAAATCGTGTCGTTCAGGAGTATGTACAGAGCTTTAATCTGCAACCCTCTTTCCCTGCCTGGAGGTCAGCGGGAAAGGCTGCAGGTTTCAGTCCTCTGATCATGTGTTCTCTCTTGTGAGCAGCTCTCTTCTGAGCCTATGTAGAGACCCATCCTAACTCACGTCATTTGCATAAACTCAAGTGTGACTGAAAGAGCTTGTTAAGAATAACCAAGGATATTCCTATCACTTAGGAAATTATGAGGGTTTTAGGGGCTCTGTGCCAGGAGCTCCTTTTGTCCTCATGGCAGAGAAGTCTTGGCCCTCTCCTCCCACACCCATCTCTCAGCCTTCCTTTCTTTTCTTGCTTTTTTTTCAAGATAATACATGTTTACGGTATGATTGTTGTAAGTCACTAAGTCCGGAGTAATTTTTTTACACAGCATTAGAGACTAATACATTTTCTTTTTCTTAAAGTCTGTGGTATAATTGGTATTATACTTACTAGTTTGTCAGATAAGTATCAAGTCTTCCAGATCTCTTTAAAGGCAGTGATTTGTTCTTTCTATTTAACCTTTTTTTTAAATTGAGGTATAGTTGACATATACATTATATTAGTTTCAGGTGTACAATGTAATGATTTGGTATTTGTATGTATTGTGAAACAATCATCACCATAAGACTAGTTAATATCTATCACAGTAAATAGTCATAAAATTTTTTTTCTTGTGATTAGAACTTTTAAGATTTATTCTCTTAGCAACTTTCTTATTTTTAAGATTGACTGATTGAATGATTGATGTATTTATTTATTTTGGAGAAAGATAATGTGAGCAGAGGAAGGGGCAGAGGGGGAGAATCTCAACCAGACTCCCCACTGACTGGGGAGCCTAACATGGGGCTTGATCTCATGACCCTGAGGTCATGACCTGAGTTGAAATCAAGAGTTGGACACTTAACTGACTGAGCTACCCAGGCACTCCTCTCTTAGCAACTTTCAAATATGTAAAACAATATTATTAACTGTAGTTACCATGCTGTACCTTATATCCCCAGGACTTAATTATTTTAAAACTGGAGGTTTGTACCTTTGGCCCTCTTTCCCCATTTATTCTCAACCCCCTGGCACCTCTAATCCCCTACCCAACCTCTGGCAACCACCAGTCTGTTTTCTGTACCTAAGAACTTGGCTTTTTTGTTTTTTTGTTTTTGTTTTTATATTCCACATAAAAAAGAGATCATGATATTTGCCTTTTTCTATCTAACATTTCACTTAGCATAATGCCATCAAGATCAATTCATGTTGTTGCAAATAGCAAGATATCACTCTTTTTGTGGCTGAATAATAGTCCACTGTGTGTGTGTGTGTGTGTGTGTGTGTGTGTGTGTGTGTGTGATCTTCTTTATCTATTCACTGTCAATCTACCCTCCTTTCAGTTCACTCCTACTCTGTGCTTCTACCTAAAACAGGGGAAGGCTATAGTGATTGGTGATGAGAGCCTAAAATGTTGAAAATGTTGATTGGAATACATTTCCCCATAGGCAGAATCACTGTATGTTTAAGGGCATCACTCACTCCTCTTTTGCTTGTCTCTCTTCTATGCATCTGGGAGGGTATTTTGCTCTGGCACCTTTAGGCTATCCAAGTTCTCCCCTCTCTCTGCCTCCAACCCCACCTTTTCTTTCCTTCCTCTAACCTTCCTTTCTTTTAAGAGCTGGCCAGGGGGTGAGAATATCCTAAGGCTTTGCACTCAGACTTTAAGAGGATACTGGCGGTTCACTTGAGGCAAAAGCCACATTCTCCATTTGAAATTCTTCAAATTTCTGGGAAAAATTTATCATGAGTCTCACTATCTTGTGACACTCTGTATCACACATGGTTACTATTTCTTGAGTGTTTCTCCATCCATACCATCAGGAGGAAAGATGATTAGAGAATTCACTAGGTCCTGAATCCCTGCCCACAATGCCATCAGAACCCCATTCTTACTCCTAACAGGCCTCCATCTCTCTTTGCAAAGTAAGAGAGTTCTCCTAGACACCCAGGGCTTCCTCCTCTTCTAGGATTCAAGAATTATAATTGCATAAGATATAATAAGCCTTGGGATCAACTGAGAGGAGAGGATAGTTGTTTCTTCCTCTTCCAAAATACTCCTTGCCCTATCCCCATGCTGTGTACCAGCCTAGCACTGCAACACCCTCCCTGACTGTGGGAGGTGTGAAAGGAGCTTGAACTTCTGCAGAGCTATTTTGGTGCTGCCCAAAGGGCACGTGAACTTGAGAACAAAGTAGGTGAGGCTGGAGCCCAACCCACATCCTGCCTCTGCCCCCAAACCCAGACAGAAACAGGCAAGGCTCCATCTCCAACCAATTACATCACCCATAGGAACATTTTGACAACAACAACCATGACCTCCTTTTTTTTTATCTTACAGCCAGATCTGCCCTCCAAAGAGAAATTCAGAATTGTAGCTATAAGCTAATTTAAGGCTAAAGAACTTTCAAATGTCCTCAGGGAGAAAAATGCTCAATGTGTTTATTGTGGTGGTTTGGTTTTATTTATCATGCATAAGCTTATTTATCTGTGTATTTTGTCACTTCATTATGGTCAAGTATGCGCCTTATTTCAAATCCTCGTACCTTCCTCAGAATGTTCTACCAGTTTCACACTGCCAAGAGTTGGTTTATTCTTTTTTTTCTGCATATACCTCATAAATACGTTTTTTTCTCTTTGCCACAACACCCAGCACAATAATGCTTATTTATGACTGTGTCATATTAGCTCCCCAGGGCTGCCATAAAAATGTACCACAAACTAAATGGTTCACACCAACAGAAATTTATTGCCTTTCCATCCTGGAGGCCAGCAGTAAAGTCAAGTTGTCGGCAGGGCCACGTTCCCTCTGACAGTGCTAGGCAAGGACCAGTCCCGGTCTCTACTCCAGTTTCTAATAACCTCAGGTGTTCCTTTGCTTGTAGCTACATTGTTGCTCTCCTCCATCTGCACCTGGCCTCCTCCCTGTATCTTTACATCATCTTCCAAAGGGAGGACTCATTTCTGTCTCTGTCCAAACTCTCCCCCACTTTTTTTTAAACTAATTTTTTTAAGATTTTTTTTTTTTAATTTGACAGAGAAAGATCACAAGTAGGCAGAGAGGCAGGCAGAGCGAAGGGGTGGGAAGCAGGCTCCCTGCTGAGCAGAGAGCCCAATGCGGGACTCCATCCCAAGACCCTGAGATCATGACCTGAGCTGAAGGCAGAGGCTTAACCCACTGAGCCACTCCCAAATTCCCAGTTTTTATAAGAACACCAGTCTCATTGAATGAGGGCTTACCCTCATGACTTCATTTTAACTTGTTGACCTCTGTAAGGACCCTATTTCCAAATAAGATCACATTCTGAGCTACTGGGGGCTAGAACTCCAGCATATCTTTGGATTGATTCAACCCAAAACATATGTCAATTCTCCACTTTTTTGTATTAGTATAGCAATGACCAACATACTTTAAGGAGTTGGCTGAATAACGAATCCCAAACTTCTTTCCCTTCTTTGGTCATTTTTGGGACCAACCATGGTGTTGGTGGATATCAGGGTCCTGGGGTGCCTCAGAGATCCTCTGTCCTCACCACCTACCTGTGGCTTAAATCTCCCCCATAACATTTAAGACCCGTGGCCACCAGGCTCTGCTCACATACCCACATGTCAGAGCACGTGTTGGGATCCTTTCCTTCTATGACCATTTCTGCCTATGAAGAAGCTGTGCCAGTGGTTTGATCCATGTCTCCCAAATTCTGCCCCCAAGGAGTCTGACCCCCAGTCTTGAGCTACACAGAAGGCCTTCAGGTATTCTGAGGGTGTGTGGGTGGTCATATGTCCCATCTGCTCTCTCTCCCAGACCCAAACAGCCTTAGTTTCCTCCACCCAGACCACACACAAGCCCAGAGGTATGGTCTGCACAGAGCGGAGTGGAACAGTTGTGACCCATTGCAGTCCTCTGAGTGCAGCCTCAAATCACGTTAACTCTCACAGCAGACACATCTATCACCCCCACTTCTCTTTTACACAGCTATATTCACTTCCTGTTTAAGAGGATGCCTGAGCAATTATGCTTCATGACCAGTTCATGTATTCAACATTCACTCATCTCAATAAAGCCTTTTGTTAGGTGCTTTTATGATCTTACCTAATCCTCAAGATAGTCTGGATGGTTCAGTAGTTTTTTGTCCTACTCCCCTGATGAGAGAAACAAGGATACTGTTTGTCACAGGTCTGTTGGGGCTAGGATCTGGTTCAAGTGTGACTTCGTGTTTAAACTATTAGGAATGGCAGTCTCAAGCACAATGCCTTCAACCCCCTCTTGGCCATAAGAAGGGAAGCTGGGCTGGAGACACTTTCTTACCAACAGAGAAAGAGTCCTCACTACTGGTGCTGGACTTGTCACCTTGTGTAGGAATATCTTTCTCTGTTTCAGTAGAGTACACTCTCACTCTCCTGAAGCATGTGTCTTAAGACACCTGGTCAACCCCACCGCTATATCTGTCTTCTGCAAGAAAGGCACAGGGTCTACAACACCAGAGGGGTGAGTGCAGGCCAGTTATCCTGGGGGGCCCTACCGACCATGGGAGGCCAACTCCCACTACTGAAGCCCATCTTGTTATGTTGCTCCTCTACGTACAGAAGAATGTTCCCTCCAGGGATTGATGGTGTTTATGGATTTTTTTTGGCAACTCTTGATGCCAAGACACGGTGGGGAGAAGCGCTCAGACTTCCACTCCTGATAATAAGCAACAGATGTCACTTGCTCAGTGCAAGCCAAGTGCACTTTACATTACATTGTGTCATCGCATCAAAATTCCTATTTATAAACCCCAGTGTGTGGTGACAATGAGTTGGGCACCGTACAGAACAAGAATCCAGCCCTTTCAGATCCTGGACTATGTCCCAAATGCCTAACTAAGAAATGTAGGCAAATAATTGTTGGATTGGTGCCATGGTAGATAATTTAGGTCCAAAGTGATTTTTAATCTTTCCAATTAATCTTCTTTATTGGCTAGATTCAATAAACAGTATATACATCTGGACATGTAAGATGTTAGTCCACTTGGCATGGATAGGAGAATTTCTGGTCATCTATTCCTTCTACGCTGGTGTTCTGTGTGTATCCACGAGTTGGTATCATGTGCAACTTACAGGCCCTTGGGATGCAGATATGAAATATAAATAATTTGCTATCATCGTTATTTGAGTTTTTTAAAAAACCACGGGCACTGTATGCAACCCTTTCCAAATAAAAACTCATTTAATCCCCACAACATCTCTATGAAGTAGGCACTGTTATTATCCTCATTGAAATTACAAGAAATTGAGACTTAATGAGGTTAAACAAATGGCTTCAACTGATTAAATTATGGTACATCAGTACACTATGCACCAGTTAAAAGAAAGAGACATTTTTATGTACTCACATAGAAAGATATGCAGGATATAGTAATAGGAAAAATAAGTTGACTAGGCATAATAACAAAAGACCGTTTGAGGAAAATATTTTGTATATTATAATATTTGTTAAAAAATACTGGAGAAATAAATATATCAAGACTTCAATTGTAGTTACCCAGGGCTGATAGGACTTTTAGGTAGTGAACTTTTTACTTTGCGTATTAAATATTTCTGTAATTATTTTTCATTTTATAGGTGCTACTTTTTTTTTTAGTGGGTATTATTTTGTAGTCAGAAAAAAAAAATCAGTTTAAATAAGTTGCCCACACAGCTAGTAAGTGGCATAGTGAAACTTGGGGAAACCAGTTTCACTGACTCTAAAACTTGAACTCTTAGGATCTTAATGCTTTATTGATAGATGCCATGAAATTACAGCATTAATGTCCCATTTGTGTGAGTTGAGTCAACTTCCTGCTGAGAAGAACAAGAAGTTGAAGGCTAGTTCCTCTCCACTTTCATCAATTTAGGGCAAGCTGGCTTGGGGACAGGGCAGTGCTGGTCTGCTGAAAATGTGGGCAGGTGTCTGAGTTCAGGGGATGGTCATAATCTGGGTTCTAGAGCCTGTCATCTTTGCATATTTCCTCTTCTTCCAAGCCAAGACCCCCTCCCCCCAAAATTCAATGAAAACAGGTCAGAGTCCTCTGGGAAGGACCTCAAGGAAGAGCTTTCACATGGGCCTCAAGGAAGAGCTTTCCCCAGCTGAGGAGAAAATATAAATGCTACCGAAAATTTATAGGTTAAACTTTCCATCTCCGTTGTGTCTCCCCTAGGCCCTTTGTGGCAAAAATAAGTAACACTCATGAGTAAGAGACAAGTAAAACTAGTTCCCCTCATCCAGAGGGGTCCAGTCCTCTGCACATGCCTGCAGTACCCTTTTTGGGGAAATGGCTCTTCTAGCATCCTCTTCACAGAAACGGAAAAGCCTTCAGGCTGGACATTCTCAGGCCTCACTACACAAAGTACAGTTCATGGGCCCCGTCACCTAGGAAAGGGGGTGGAGAAGAAAATCCTGATGTGATTGTCATCAACTACCTGGTTTAGTCAACAAAGTTTTGTTGGAACACAAGCACACCCGTTGGTTACTGCTGACTGGGCTGGTCTTGCCCTAGCTATCACTGCTGAGGCTACCTGGTCCACAGAGCTGAAAATATTTGCTGTTTGGCCTTTGACAGTCCCATAGTCTTTCATGGACTCTTCCCACAGGCCCTTCCTCTCTACACCTTCTAGGCCTTCCTGTTCAGAGCCTTGGGTGGGGCCTGGGGCCTGGCTGTGGGAATGCCACAGTTTCTGTGGAGCCAGCCAGACCAGACATTGAGATCTCAATGGGAACAGGCGGTGAAAGCAGCCACAGTGAGGGCTGTAGGGGAGGCAGGGGCGGGGAGAGAGTGGGGTGCCTCTCTTCTCAGGTCCAAGCATCTCGTGTTCCCGATTGTAGACCAGGAAGGGAAAAAAACTGAGTTAAAGAGCTGGCTTTGCACTTATTCTTTTTTTTAAAAAAGATTATTTATTTACTTGAAAGAGGGAGAGAGAGGGAGCCTGAGCAGGGGGAAGGGCAGAGGGAGAGAGAAAGAATCTCAAGCAGACTCCTGGCCCAGAGGCCCAGCACAGAGCCCACCCAGGGTCTCCATACCAGGACCCTGCCGTCATGACTGGAGCCAAAATCAAGAGTTGGACCCTTAATGGACTGAGCCACCCAGATACCCGTGCATACACTCTTTTTTTTTTCTTTATAAACATATAATGTATTATTAGCCCCAGGGGTACAGGTCTGTGAATCGCCGGGTTTACACACTTCATAGCACTCACCATAGCACATACCCTCCCCAATGTCCATAACCCCACCACCTTCTCCCTCACTCTTTTTTTTTCAAGTGGTTTTACTGTTTTATTTATTTATTTTTATGATTATGTTCAATTAGTCGGCATTGTTGTCTGTTGATGTCATGTTCAATGATTCATTAGTTGCATATAACACCCAGTACTCATCACCAAACGTGCCCTCCTTAATACCCATCACCCAGGTAGCCTATCCTGCCACCCTCCCTCCTTTCCTTAACCCCTTTGGTTCCCGGAGTCCAGGGTCTCTCATGGTTTGTCTCGTTCTCTGATTTCTTTCCATTCAGTTTTCCCTCCCCTCCCTTGTGGTCCTCTGTGCTATTCCTTATGTTCTGCATATGAGTGAAACCATATGTTAATTGTCTTTCTCTGCCTGACTTACTTCACTCAGCATAATCCCCTCCAGTTCCATCCATGTCGATGCAAATGGTGGGTATTCATCCTTCCTGATGGCTGAGGAATATTCCGTTGTATACAGGGAACCGTAAATGCTTTCTTTATTTGATTCTGGGACTGTTAATTACCCTCTCCAAGGATCTGATCTGAACAGTGGGAAGAATAACATCTACCCTGGGGGATGGTTCTGAGTTAAATGGGGAGGCATGGAAAACATACCTCAGTACCTGGCCCACAGTAAATCCTTATGCAAAAGAGACTTCTTTTGTCCTAGGGATTCCATGTCCACTTTTCCCCAGTGCTTCCCTCGGCATCTAGTCTCCCTCGAAGAACAGGATAGTTGAATATATTTATCCCAGAACCCTTATCCTCTCTTCCCAGTTTGACCCTTAGGTCATTCAAAAAGTGGGAAGCAAAGAATGTTTGCAGAGCAGCAAGTGGTTGATAGGGAGCAGCGATAGTATAGAATATACAATTATAGGTTATATATATACTATTACATATTATATACTATTATAGTAGAATAAAAGTAAGGCCAATCATTCACTGAGGGCTATTATGAATCCTCATGGCCTCTCCAACAGTTAAAACCCTGAGGATGCTGGAACTCTGCCAAGTAAGGAACTTGCCCCCATAACCCACAGCTGAACTTTAATTGGAATCCAGCCTGACTCCCAAGCCCACTCTCTTTTTCTTATGTTTTGATGCATCCTAAGATGGGCATATAAACTAGAGAGGGGCTTAGGGAAGATGGGGGTGAGCACGGGAGAAAGGGAAAGTGCTTGGATCCTAGCCTATGAATCTAGCCTTGATCTCAGAACTGACTGACCCTTGCCCTGTGGGGTGGTGGTTTCCCATAGGAGCGTCCCTCAAAGCTCCTGCTGTACCAATCCCAGCCTCGCCCTGGCAGCCCTGTAGCCTGAGCCAGGTTTCTCTCGAAGTCCCTGATTCTCCCTGGGCCTCTGAAGTTGGCCAAACCAGTTCCCATCCTGGGAAATCCAGGGACTGACGCCTAGGACCCAGTCTTGTCCCTCCGCATCCAAACGCCCACACCTCGCAGTGATGCTCCCAACGGGGAACGATAAGGCAGAAAAGAGATCAGGAGCAGGATGTAAAGGGTAGACCTCACACTTCTGAACAACCTCTCCAGCCCCCAGGGGAGCTTCTGAGCCTCAGCTCAGCTAACTGGCATGTATCTGCCTTGGGAGGAAAATGGGAGGAAAGGGGCCAAACTCTTGCTGGGAGTCATAACTCTCCATTTAAAAGCTCTCAAACACATTTTATATAAAGATCCACAGAAGAACTATTTTGAAGCTTTGTCTCAATCTCCTTTCAAACAGAGGCTGTTTCGGGCACAGAAGTTGAAGCTACCCTGAAAGGCCAGTGATGCCATGAAGGGTCTCCTCTAGGGGGTGTCACAACAGCTGAATAAAATATTTGGAAAGAACGGTTTGAGGTGAGCGTGGAGACTGAAGTAAAATTAACCATCTCTCCCTACCCCCCATCTCCCCATTCCTTCAACCTATGCAAAATGCTGGGGAGATGAAAGCACAACTTCTCCCTCCCTATATTTGTGGGTCAGGCCAGAAAGAGGAGAAAGAGGCAGGAGGTGTCTGGAGAATGACCAAAGAAAGAATTGGAAGAAACTTATGAAGCACCGTCTTGTCAGTGATTCAGGCTCTGGAGTTTGAGAGACAAGGGTTCCAATCCTGGCTGTGCCACCTAGGAAGTGTGTGGTGTAAGCTTTCTGTTCTGCCTCTCAGAAATGGATGAACTGTCTTCTGGAACGCCTTGAGGGTTAGCTGAGATAAGACACTTAGAAGAGCACATGCTGGCAGTGAGTATTTGGTGTGATGACCAGAGATGTTAACCCTACTCTAGACCTGATACCATATACAGTTTATAGACAGAGCACTGAAGGAGAAAGCCCTGCATGAGGGTCCTAGCAGGTTTACTGGGAAGACATGAGGAGCTGGTCTTGAGGTGTTAGCCCCTGGGGGTGGGGGTGGGTGCTCAGAACTGTCCTACTGACAAAACTCAGAGAGGTCTGAGACTTTGCTTGATCTCCCCTTCCCCAGCAAAACTTACTTTGATGACCGCTGATCACATGTAAGTCAAAATTGAAGCTAATGGGTTAGGCCCCAAGGGCCACTTGCGCGTAAACTCCTTGGTGCTTTGTTTTATTTGGGGGGCGGAAATAAAGGGTTGGTCAATTATTAAAGAAACATAAGGTAGGGAAATATAAGTTAGGGAGAAGAAGTGGAGAAAGTATTTGGAAGCAAAGAGCATTCCCTCACTGAATCGTACCCAGTAGGCAGTAGTGTTGATAGGACCGGAGACCAAAAGAAGGTAGACCCAGATGTGCCAAATCAGGAGCCTCATTAAAGGTTCCTAAAGAGAGGCCTCATTAAAGGTAATAAAGATGAGGAATAGTGAGATGGTCCTGCAGGAGGATTGGCAAAATCGGACAAGACTCCCTCCCCATATCTACACATCAGTTTCCCCTTCTTGACCTGGTAAATGCCCCCGTTTCATTGTGTTTCTTATCCAATGTTCTAACCAGTGGTTTTGAAGTTACTTTGTAAATATGGTTCAGATCTCATTAGGGAGCAAATCCTTCTCTCTGCCTACTGAGCGAGCATTGGGTTGACATTTCTCTGTGCCATCAGAGCCCTCGTCCACCCTCCTCACCCCTGAGCTCAGAGCAGTAGCATCTGCCTGCAGCGAACACAGACCTGGCCTCCACAGACTCGGGCCTGCAGGGCTGCCCTATGTGGGACAGAGAGAAAGGAACCTGCTAGGTTCCTTTTAGGGTTTCCTACCCGATTAATGAACACCACGGGCAGCCTAGAGATTCGCAGGCAGTTTAAAAGAAGAATAACAACAGGAAAAACTATCCCTACCTTGGGTTTAAATAGCACTTTCTCTTCTGCACATTTCTTATCTAGGTTGTCTTCATTTCTCATCTGCCCACTAGGACTGCCATAACAAAGCACCACAAACTGGGTGGCTTGATAGCGGAAATGTATTCTCTCACAGCTCTGGAGGCTAGAAATCTGAAATGGAGCTGTCAGCAGGGCCGGGCTCCCTGTGAGAGTGTGGGTAGAACCCTCCCTTGCTTCTTCCTAGTTTCTGATGGCGTCCAGCCATCCGTGGATTTCCCCGGCTTGTAGCTTCACTGCCTCAGCCTCTCACGCTATCATCACACGGCCTTCTTCCTTGGGTCCATCTCTCTGTGTTTTTTTTTGTAAAATCACCAGTTATTGGATTTAGGGCTCACCCCAATCTTTAGGACCTCATCGCATCTCCAAAAGCCCTATTTCCAAATAAGGTCAGATTCTGAAGTTCTAGATGGACGTATTTTGGGGGGACGCTCCAATCTTAGATTATAGTACTGCTCTCAGACAACTTGCCTTTCACTATCCTCTTTCAGGCAGGTATTCTGCAATGATCATTAGAGTGTACTAACCACTCACCTCCCTTCCCCCCACCTTTGCCTCCAGCTGCTCAGCGGTGGGAACTTCCTCCCCATTCTTGCAGGTCCTATTCAAACATACTTACTACAGATTGCATCTTTTAAGTTAGATTCCCCTCAAAGCAGACTCTGAAATGAAGATTTGACCACGAGTAGTTTATTTGGAAAACCATCCCAGGAAGTTCCTGTATGAGAGTGGGTAACAGGAAGGATAGGAAGTCAACATTGCTGTCAATCAGGAAACTGTGGGCAACTGGGACTCACTTCCTCCGGGAACTTCTGGAAGACTGTGTAGCGCAACCTCAGAATTGTTCCACCGGAGGGGTAAGGAGGTTGAGCTATCTATGTTGTGACTTCCATCTTTCCGTAGCTGAAGACTACTCCGGGGACCACTGGCTCACCACACTTTCAGCCCAGCTTGTGCCCAGGCTGAGTATGCTCCCGAGACAGGAGAATGCCCAAAGGCAGAGAGTCCCAGGTGCTCCCTGTCAGGAGCCAGTGGCTTGTTCCAGAAGCGGGCCTATCAGGGGGATGTGGACAGGGCCACTGACAGTATCTGCTCCAACTTGGGGAGACACCTTTTTCTTCTTAGAGCTTTCTAGGTTCCTACTTCATAATAGGTGCTTAACAAATGTGTGTTGGATTGAACTGGCCCAGGTCATTTGAGTAAAGGGATAAAGAATCAAGACCATTCACTCAGTTACTAAGCAACCATTTAGTAAGCATTTACCACATTCCATGTACTGTGCTAGACCTTGAGGATGCCAGCCTTGTGTGATTCTGAGCTTGGGACAGAATTATTACCCTTCACAATCAGCCGGTCCTGGCCTTCATCCATTACAATCAACTAACAATGCTGAGGTCTTCCAGAAGAGCTGACCTTGGCTGCATCAGCAAACACAAGCTCTGTGTGTCTCTGATGGTAAACATTCTTTGTAGCACCTGGGGATAAAGCTATCCTCCTATGCTCCCTCATTAAACTCTTGTTCTTTCCAGTTCTCAGACTCAGAGAGCAGAAAAGTCCCATCTGGACTGGGTCATCTGGACCAGCTGCGACAAACAAGTCTCAAACATTTGCTGGCCTCTGTCCCAGATTTCCACCAGTTTAGGAAGTGAACTTGGTGAATCTTATCCTCACTCCTGGGTAGACACAAAGGAAAATGTTGGTACTTTTGATGTTATCTTATCCTTCTGTCTTCCCTCTGCCCCAAATCATCCCAGACCAATGGGATTTCATGCTCTTTTTAATGAACTACATCCCATTCCAAAAACTCTCCTCCTCACTGCCCTCCCTTCCTCGAGAACAAATTATTCTTTCAGAGTCTCTACTACAGTTTCTTTCTGCTGTCATTTTAGAGTGCGCCAGGCCCATAGGCAATTCCAGAAACACCGGTTCTCCCCACAGCAGAGCAGACAAATGAGCAACATTCCCCAAGGGCAGGCTTGTCAGAGACCAGAACGGACTCGGACAGCGGATCCTGCCTCATGTCAAACCCTTCTCTGTCCCTGCATACTGAGGAGCTCCCTGGATCCCTGCCTCCCTGGGTACCTCGATGCGTGCTTTTAATATTCATCTCCTTCTCCCTCTCTTGATGTGAATTAAAAGAGCAACTTGCCAGGCAAACAAGAGGAAAATAACAGATTGCTGCTGCTCATTAAAGCTCCAGCTCAATAGAGTCTGATAAGAGCTGTGAGATTGGCTCTTCTTCCAGTCGAGGGTGGCGTGTGCAGGGGGTGGGGGGGGCATGGTAATTACAGTCCCTCCGATCTGCTCTGAGCTCAGGGGATTCTGTGGATGGAAATGCGAGCTGCTTCCTGAAGCCTTCCTGTCTGGTGGAACCCCCGAGTCTAGGCTTGTCTCTTTCATTTTCCTGACATAGAATCTTAGGGAATCCACTTTACCTTTCTGGGTTTCCTGTTGTTTCTTCACTTAGAAATGGAGAAGAAAAATTTTTTTAAAAGACTAAAAGCCTCGTTGGGGTGCCTGGGTGGCTCAGTGGGTTAAAGCCTCTGCGTTCAGCTCAGGTCATGATCTCAGGGTCCTGGGATCAAGCCCCGCATGGGGCTCTCTGCTCAGCAGGGAGCCTGCTTCCTTCCTCTCTCTCTCTGCCTGCCTCTCTGCCTGCTTGTGATCTCTGTCTGTCAAATAAATAAATAAAATCTTAAAAAAAAAAAGACTAATAGCCTCCTAGAAATGGTAAGGCTAAATAAATGAATAAATCTGAAAGCATTTTGGGGAGAATTCTCTTCTGTATTCTGTCTCTTTTCCATCAGCATTTAAACCTACTTAAACAATTTTCGTCTTAAAGAAATAAAGCCCTGCTCTAACCACAGGCCCCACATTTTTTTCCTCCCCTTTGAAGTCAAATGTCATGAAATGTTGTCTGAATCTAGCTTGGTTTCCTTACCCCCCACCCCCACACCCCCAGGCACCCTGCAATCTGGCTTCCTTGCAGCACTCCCCGGACACGCTTCTTGCTAGGACCACCACCGACACTTTGGCTAAATCCAGTGAATACGTTTTAATCAGGTTAAGATTTTAATGCATTAGTTGTTATCTAATTTGGACCCCCACCCCCTTCCAGCTGGTGATTCCTTCCTAGAGTACTTACCTCTCTTTCCCTGGCATCCGAACATCACAGTGTCTGGGCTGCCCTCCTGTGTCTCCGCCAGCTCTCCCCAGGCAGCTTCCTCATTGCTCGGGATGTGGCAATGTGTCCCAAGCCCTGTCCTCCTCACTGATTTCTCTGCGGATAACCTCTGCATATAGTCTGTCTACACTCCATCTCACCTCGGTCTCCGGAGCTTGAGACCCACGGACCCAGCCGTTCACTGAATGCCTCCTGCGTCCCTCAAACTCAGCATCATTTTCTCCTACTCCACGTTTTCCTTTCCTGTTCTGACTCTGGAAAACCTCAGTACTGTGACCCTGTTCCCCAGTCAGAGGCCCCGGCATGGTTCTGGATTTCCCCCTCCCTGACTCCTTATCAGTGCCCCGGGGCCAGCCGCTCTGCCTCCACTCTGTCATTTTCAGTTTTTCCTTTCTTCCATTATCCCTCTTTTGACTCTATTTGATATTTAACGTCATTCTAAGAACATTGTTTTTAATAATTTTTCTTTTTTTTTAAGATTTTATTTATTTGACAGAGAGAGACAGCGAGAGGGGGAACACAAGCAGGGGGAGTGGGAGAGGGAAAAGCTTGATGGTGGGCTCAATCCCATGACCCTGGGATCATGACCTGAGCCAAAGGCAGACGCTTAACAACTGAGTCACCCAGGCGGCCCTATAATGTCAGTTTTAAATGAAACCGTAAGCGCACTTACTTCATATGTAGAATCACTGAAACGACACCATTTGTATCTCCTGGCTCTTCATGCATCTGTATTTCATTTCTACCAGAACAGTAGGAATACTGCACAAAAGGAAGTTAACAGTTGCATTTCACTTCTTGATAACGTGCACTTTCTATCAGTGCTCTGCCTTCAGCTCACCATGGAGCAAGAAGGGAAAAGGAACTTTGGGTTGTCCCGTCCTTTTGTCTCCTTCTATGTCGTCATTTTCAGTGGTTGGTTAACGCAGGGAAACAATGGGAGTAAGAAAGGATATGATAGGCTTCCTTGGTCATTTGCGTTTCTTAGAACACCGCTGCTGTCTTTCCACACTGGAAGCAAGTTCTGGTTCAATTAGTCAATCACGTAGGCTACATGCTTGCCTTCTACTCT
>PISX010021722.1:0-33050 GCA_004024625.1 Mellivora capensis
ACTAATCTTCGATAAAGCAGGAAAGAATGTCCAATGGAAAAAAGACAGCCTCTTCAATAAATGGTGTTGGGAAAATTGGACAGCCACTTGCAGAAAAATGAAATTGGACCATTTCCTTACACCACACACGAAAATAGATTCAAAATGGATGAGGGACCTCAATGTGAGAAAGGAATCCATCAAAATCCTTAAGGAGAACACAGGCAGCAACCTCTTCGACCTCAGCCGCAGCAACATCTTCCTAGGAACATCGCCAAAGGCAATGGAAGCAAGGGCAAAAATGAACTATTGGGATTTCATCAAGATCAAAAGCTTTTGCACAATATGAACTTTTAAATGGACAGATGGACGGAAGCCTGTATAGCAGGCCTGGGTAGCTCTGTGAGATATACTTCCTATGGGCCTCCAACCTGTGGAGAAGTGGGAGTCAAGAACACGCTGGACCAGGTCAGATTTACCTGGGGGACCCTTCAAGGTTCTCTCCTTGGGCTTTGTTCATTCTGCACCGGAGAGGCATAAGATAGTAAGGGCCGTGCCTGATAGAATCCTTGGGTCCACTGGGGCCCAAAAGCAGGGAAATGCAAAAGCAGGGAAAGAGGAAGGCTGGGATCCAGGGAACACTTAGCTTATGGATCCGTTATAGACCCTTGGGGACCACTGACAATACCAGTGACTTGTCTTTACCGGGAAAAGCCCTGTTCCCTCACAGGAGCTTTCAGAGAACCAATATAATAATTCATAGACATAGCCTTTCCAGTGGAATGTGTGACCAGTGGTGACAGAGACATTACTCTAGTTCTAAGTGCCTGTCTCGTTTGGGCCACATTGTACTCTGTCCTGATATTAAGGAAAAGAGGTATAAACAAAAATAGGAAGATACACAAAAAAAAACGAGAAAACGGGCTATAAGAATTTAATTTCTAGAATACAGATATATGCAAGGTGCCATCAGAAAATATTTTCCTATAATTTAGGAACTACTTCAACTATTTTAAAGCTCCACAAAAATTAAAATTCACTTATTTGCATGACTGCTCAATGCATTCACCGACATGTTTCATAGAACTTATTTTGAGAACATAAATTAAATTTTCGAGCAGACTTCAACTTCCATTTTTCTTAAATATGTCATTCAACTAAATCAGTGTGACAGGAGAGTGTGTTCTACACAAATTAATGCTTGAAAGGTGCCAAGCTGGACCACCTGCATCTCTAGCTCCATCGCATGAGTGGTGGCAAGTGTTCACAATTTGGTTTTTCTGCCCTTGATCTCTGTGGATGGAAGCCACATTTCTCCCTCCCTAGTCTAAGCCCAAAGAAACACTGTGTCTGAAACACTGTCAAATTCTACCTAATTCAATTATTGATTACTTTGCTTTTATTTTTAACAAATAACATTACTATCTTTTTTTAAAATATAAGTTTAAAAAAACAAAGAAGTTGGGTGCCTGGCTGGCTCAGTGGGTTAAAGCCTCTGCCTTCGGCTCAGGTCATGATCTCAGGGTCCTGGATCAAGCCCCGCATCGGGCTCTCTGCTCAGCGGGGAGCCTGCTTCCCCCCTTTCTCTGCCTGCCTCTCTGTCTGCTTGTGATGTCTCTCTCTCTCTCTCTCTGTCAAATGAATAAATAAAATCTTAAAAAAAATAAAAAAACAAAGAAGTAATTCATAGACAAAGAAATCCTTTATGTTATAAAAAGTTAAGAGTAATATATCTACATGTTTAGAAACTTCAAACATTATAGAAAGTTATAAACTAAAAACAAAAGCTTCCTTCCCTATATCTCTACTTTCTCTACCCAGAAGCAACCACTCTTAATGGTTTCTCTAATTCTTTCCAGAAAATACTTTGTATATTTACGAGCACTGAGCATCTTTTCCTTGCTTTCTTTACTCAATTCTACATATTAAAATTGGTTCCATATAAACACACAGGTTGACCTTATTCTTTTTTAACAGGATATCATGTTTGATTATCTAGATGTGTCAAAAATATATTTAGCCACTATGATATTTATTACTGAAAACCTGCTTGTTTCCACACTTTTGTCTATGACAAAACAGTGCTACAAAAACTATCTTCCACAGATATCTGGACGAATGTTTGTGAATGTTGTGATTGTGGTCACTCCTGGCAGGTCTACTGCTCGTGCACAGCGCTGTGACACCCAGAGGAGCAGGGCCTGGGACGCTGCCACCCACGTTCGGACAGAACACTTTGATCTGCAAGGAAGATGCTGTGATAGGGATGTAACACTGTAGGTACGAGTGTAGGCCAAACAATTTTATTTTATTCGAGGCAAACTAGTTTTAAGCACTGGAACGAAAAACCTGGATATGGCTCTCGCTGAAGCGGACACTTGTCAGGTCTCTGGATGTCCTTACCTTCAACCAGCGTCTGAAGACACATAAAGAGTCAGTGCCACAAGGACAACTCCAGGAATGCCCAGAGCAACCGAATGAGCTACATTAGTCCCTTTGGGGTTCCGTACCCAGTACACATAGATGTGATGTAAAGGGTTTGGCCTCACAGGGCAGGAGGAGAAGATTTAATGTTAAATCACATTTTTTTTTGTGGGGGGAGGCATTTTTAACGAATTGACAGAATGATAGCAACTGGAAGTGACTCTAGGACCCTTATTACTTATGAGTGATATTCTTATTACTTACTCGAAGTCAGAGAGCCTGCCTGGTTTTTGTTCCGGGGGAGGAAGGGCTACTCCAGCTGCACACATTTCTAAACAAAACGGGAGGAACAAAATGTGGTGTATCCATACCAAGGAATGTGATTCATCGACACAAAGGAAGGAGACGTGACACCTGCTAACGCGTGGAGGAGCCACGAAAGCTTTACGCTAAGTGAAGTGAGCCAGACACAAAACGACAAACATTCTGATCCCACTTCCTGTGAACTATGTAGAACAGGTGGATTCGTTGAGATAGGAAGCAGATTAGAGATTACCAGTGACTCTGGTATATATACTAAGGAGTCTAGAGTTTCTGTTTGGGGTGATGAAAAGTTCTGGAAATCGAAAGAGGTGATGGTTACACAACATTATGAATGTACTTAATGGCACTGAATTGTATGCTTGCAAATGGTTATATTTGGCAAATTTTATGTTATTATATATTTTACCGTAACAAAACTTAGTATAAAAAAAGGTAAAATGAAAGAGCAAAGAATACTGCTTTGATGATTATAACGGCATAATTCTGAATGTAAATGTCACCATGAAAGTTGACGTGAGAACCAGAAAGTGTAACAAAGCAACTGGAATGAACGATATCAGATCCTCGAGGCTGTTCTTTAAAGGCAGCGCGAAGGGAAATCAAGAAACCCAGTGCACAGGGAAGAATGACGGCGGCCAGGCCCTAGATCAGTATGTCAGAGGAGCTAGCTTGTGCAGGGACTGCTGTCCAGGAGAACCCATAAAGAGGGAGGGAAAGAGGAGGACATCATGTGTCTCTCCGAGGCTTCTACCACCAGATGACAGAAGCCTGAGAAATAGCGGGGGGTCAAAAATAATTAGTAAAATGAGGTGAAGCATAACTCTCTGTCCCCAAGATCTACTGATGGCCTCTGGGAAGGCCAGGGGAGAGAGGCCCACCATGCAGAAGGCCAGGGAGGGGAATTCCGCCCAGCCCCTTTGTGAGAGTGACCCAAGTCCTGCATCAACACGATTGCTCTTCTTAGTGTGCTGAAGCCATTCCTGGCTGTGCAGAAAAGGAGAACAAAACCCCAAACCCCACAGTTCCTTTGTCATCACCGTGTTGTCCTATACAGTTAACGTTTTATGAGATTGACATATGTTATCATCTTCTATGTGAAAATAGTTTATTTACCATAGTATCACTTATTCTAGGAAGTTTAAAAATCTTCGTGTCCACTGAATAGGAATTATTGAAGATAGTGATCACCCACTATCATAACATTTCCTCCTTTCTTCTCCATGGATCTTATACCCATAGAATTATATACCAATAGCTGCTTAAGAAAACAAAAAAGATTTCACTATAAAAATATGCAGTGTCAAAAATACATCCACAACAAATATGGTATACAATTTTTTTAAAAAAATTACACTTTGTTAGTTCTCTCCAAAGAGGACAATGTTGTAGCTCTAAGGGTCTTCTCCTTTGATCTCATTAGCTCATGTGACTATGGTATGCTTGCTACTCAGCACCGTCCATTTAAAAAATAAAGCAAATGCTTCCATCCCCAAGTTGTTCCACAAAACACCTATCTTTTAAAATGCACAACAGAGAAACAAAGTTCTTGCTCTGAAGGGCTTAGGAAATGCTGCTTGTGGTATTCTACCTGTTCAGGCAAAATGCATGTTTGCATATTGAAAGCTTTAAGCCCTAAGGAAAGAAATCCCTCTGTTTAACCCAGCTTAACACGTGTTTCCAAGCTGCTTAATGTTGGACCTCTGCCCAGCCTCTCTGCCTCCACTCCAACTTTCTTCCCAGTAACATCCCCTGGAACCTGATGAATGAGCCTCACTTTGGAAAATGCTGTTCTACATTTTTGTACTTAGGATATTCCTTTAATTTCTGGAAAGATTTTTCTTCTTAACCAGAATGGAAGAGGTCAAAGTGTTTGTACCTGAGACTCAGGAAATTTCTGTTTGCAAAAGCGACTCTTCAGATGATATTCTAGTCTTTCTCTAGACTTATGCTGTCCGTTAGAACTTTCTGGGGTGATGATGATACCAGGCTCTATCTGCATAGGCTAGTCCAGCAGCAGGAAACCACATGTGGCTGTTGAGCACTTGAAATGTGGCTAATGTGACTGGGGAAACAAATGTTAAATTTTATTCAATTTTAATTTAAATAGCCACTTTTGGCTAGTGGCTACCAGACTGGACAGCGGAGTCCTAGACTGAGGTGAGAGCAGGATAGAAAGAAATGCATAGAAACTATATTATCTTTAGGAGAAGTCTGTTTTCTAGAATGTTCTGAACTCTCCAGTAGCTGGTAGAGCTAAAGAAGGCTTCTCCATTCCATTTGCCACAAAATTGATTTCCTAATGTTATTTGATGAGATGGAGCTTACCACTTTGAAAGAGTATAATTATTCCAGATTTCCCTTTATTTTAACAACAAAAAAACTAAAGACACATAGAGTGGTCAATGGTCTGTGTTGGATTAGAAAATATGTATTTCTATTTCAAACAAAAGAATACTTTCTAGGAAGATTTGCCAACTGATAAATGTTTTTCAGAGGAATGGTATAGAGAACTTGTTTGTACATTTGTGAACAATTTCTTTAATTAAAATAAATACTCTCCAAAACTTTCTATCTTTGCAGTCCAAGCTGTCTCTCACAGATAAAGTCTAGCAACACTTGTTTCCAATCTGCACATGAGCCAATCTTAGAGTTTAAATTAGATTTTTGGACACATGTCAAATAAACACGGAATGCATATTTTTGACATTTCATAACATTAACTTTCTTTCAAAAAATACTTTTCAATAAAGAACATCTTGTATATAAAAGAATAATATGTCAACAAGATATGATTCCATTCTCCATGGGCCAGGTGGTTGAGGCAAGCGAGTTATGATCACAGCTGGCACTTCATGGTTATAAACTCACATTTAGGTACAAAGAAAAATACCTGGCCTTTCTGATGTATCCTTGAAAGCATCATAATATAAACCACATATATTTGGAGGCTAGATTTTACTGTCTAGACTTCTTTTTAATTTATTTATTTTTCAGAGAGAGAGGGAGAGAGAGAGAGAGTGAGCACAGGCAGACAGAGTGGCAGGCAGAGGCAGAGGGAGAAGCAGGCTCCCTGCCGAGCAAGGAGCCCGATGTGGGACTCGATCCCAGGACGGTGGGATCATGACCTGAGCCGAAGGCAGCGGCTTAACCAACTGAGCCACTAGACTTCTTTTTAAAAAGAGAGACCACAATATAGTTTTCAAAATTCTTCACATAATTTAATTAAATTTGGTATTTTTATAAAATTAAACTATCTTTAAAGAATAGGAAAAGCAACCATTTTATTTTTTCTTTTATTGTTAAATATCAACCATCTGCTTGCTTTTTATTTCTGGGCTCCATGTATTGAAAAAAAGATGCCCCGTCTATTAACTAAGTTGTTTTTATTATGTTAACTATATCATACTTAAAGGGTTGATCCAACAAGAAAATCTAATAAGTGTAAATATCTATGACCCCAACATGGGAGCAGCCAACTATGTAGGTCAATCATTAACCAAAATAAAGAATCATACTGACAATAATACATTAATAGTAGGAGACCTCAACACCCCACCCTCAGCAATGGATCATCTAAGCAGAAGATCAACAAAGAAACAGAGCTGTGAATGACACACTGGACCAGATGGACTTTGTAGATATATACAGAACGTTCCACCCTAAAACAACAGAATATTCATTCTTCTCAAGTGCGCACAGAACTTTCTCCAGAATAGAACACATACTGGGTCATAAATCAGGTCTCGACTAATTTATGAGACTAAGGTTATTAGCTGCATGTTATCAGACCATAAAACTGAACTCAATCACAGGAAAAAAATCTGGAAGGAATTCAAACACTTGGAAGTTAAAGAGCATCCTGCTAAAGAATGATTGGGTCAAGCAGGAAATTAAAGAAGAACTTAAACAATTCAGGGAAACCAATGAGAATGAAAACATACTGGTCCAAAATCTATGGGATACTGCAAAGGTGGTCCTAAGGGGGAAATACCGAGCCATCCAAGCCTCTCTCAAAAAAGATAATTCCCAAAGGCACAAGCTAAACTTACACCTAAAGGAGATGGAGAGAAAAAAGCAAATAAAACCTAAACCAAGTAGGAGAAGAAAAAAAATGAAGATTAGAGCAGAGATCGGTGAAACAGAAACCAGAAAAACAGTAGAACAGATCAGCAAAACCTAGAAGCTGGTTCTTTGAAAGAATTAGTAAGATCAATAACCTCTGACCAGACTCATCCAAAAGGGAAAAGAAAGGACCCAAATTAATAAAATCATGAATGAAAGGGGAGCTATCATGACTAACACCATGTAAATAGAAACAATTATTAGAAATTATTACCAGCAACTATATGACAAGAAATTAACTTAGGTTTTTTAACTCAACATTTGATCTTTGAGTGGAAGACTAGGTATCTCCATTTGCTTTCATTGACTCCTTTCCTATGTAAGAATTGAAAATGAGGCTTGAACCCTGATCTAAGTAAAATCCACTACTGTCAGAGAGTAGTTCAAAATCACTACTTTCAACAAAAATTTCTTTGCACATACCAGCTCGGACCCCACACTTGCACAGATCTAGATTTTGATTTGATGGAGCCCTTCCATCTTTAAGTCCTACAATCTTTGAGGCCCTCTTCAAGGAAAATGCACAAAGACAACTAGGTAAAAACAAGGGATCTGTGCAAGCAGGGAGCCCAAGACGATTGCTTCATTCGCATCTTGAGAGATCTGCCTCAGCAACACAGCGCTCTCTCTTAAAGGAAGGCGTGCCTACCAGGTGCCTGAAGAAATTCTATCTTATTTCCTTAACAAATGGTCAGTAATATGATCTTTTTAAAATCTTTTTCCCCCAGTTGTTATCTTATCCCTGGATTTCTAATTTAAAACAGAAAACTCTTCATCTAATTCCTAGTATTATCTTAGATAAGAAATTCTCTCTCAGACATATAATATCCCAAAACAACCCCAAATAAGATAATGATGTTTTATTTATGGAAAACTCACAAGGTTTGATTGCTTTAGCTTTCTGTATTCTCAGGTCAGTGAGTATTAATGTATTCCATATTTTGTTGCTGTTTTCCAGTATTAAACATGTCAACATTTTACATTGGAGTCATAAACGTTAGTGAGATAGTTCTGATGAATAGCAATAAGCCAGAGTAAAGAATAATGCATAACATGAATTCCTTAGGAAATCAATTAATATTTTTATAAGCAGTAGTAAAAATATGATCAAGAGTTAGCAGAGAGTAAGTAAGATCAGCCTATTTGATCCCCAAATATATTATTTGTTGAGTTCCATCTATCAATGTAAAAAATATTCTGTGCTGTGTCAAAACTGAAATCTCAGTGCCCCTTAGACTAAGACATCTTATATATCAGGATGTACAAAATTCTAGTTTGGCTTCATAGCCTTTGACGGGGTACATAAACTGTGATCCTTGAAGTACTTCCTGGTTCCTAATTGACTTTTTTGTGGATCCCTGAACTTAGTCTATTTTGTTCTGAATTATGTATTATGTGTACAAGTAAAACACCGTATATTGTGAATTTCTTGATGAGGTTCTTGCAAGCAACGCTAATACCAGGGTAAATGATGATTAATATTTAAAAATAAAAGTGCTAGTGTATTCATATTACTTCTACATAGTTTTTATCCACCCGTCCGTCCATCTACCATCCATCCATCCATGCATTTAATGAATGTTGAACTCCAAATACATGGATTTACTGAGGACAATAATGTCAAGATTAAGGATGGGAATATAAAGGCATGAAACAAGTCTAACACTTCAACTTGAATCCTGGTATATGGGACTTAAGCTCAAACAATTCTTTATAATGGTAATAAATTTGCTGGAACCATCACACATATATCAGGCCTTTCTGAGATGGAGTGACATTATTATCATTTAAATAGAAATCCTTGTCCGTATGTATTAGCTAATGTGCACTGCTCTCCAGGTAACAGTTAAGCCTAGGGATACAGTAGAGTGAAGAATCAGGTAATCTGATGTTCTGATGGACGGTACTACATGTTTGAATAAGAGAGTCATAAATACTAACTGAAGCACCTATTTTAAGAAGCCAAAGAAAATAAAAACACTGAAATCTGTTTCTTTAGATGCAAACCACATACAACAGGAATCATGGGTGTATGAAGGACCATCTAGGCGTGTCGCGGTGAGCTGACTGACAGAAAGAACACATGCAGCTGTGGCTCAGCTCTGAGAATGGGTGTCCATAGGCACATCACAATGTACTTCTAAGGCCTAGTTTTATAACATCAAGCATTTCTTGGTTACCTAGAAAATAAGAGTTGCGCTTTTGAACCTATTGGTAATTGAGAAAAAATTAGCACAGGTAGACTCACAATTATCTTACTTTAAACCTGTAAACTACAACCTAGGAAGCACTGAGGATAGTAAGGTCTAGAGTGTTTTCACATCTGAGACTCTATGATTCTTCCATAGCTTTGTTGTCAGTGACTTTCCTTGAATAATGTGTAGGGTGAGGTGCTTACTACTTCCCGAGGCAGCCCATTTTGCTGTTGGTTGTCCATGGTTTAAGGGCAAATATTAAGCAGAGATTCATCATTCTCAAACTTCTACTTATTGGGTCCTGTTCTCTCTGAACAACATGAACTAATCATGATTTCTACCACACAATGGCTTTCCATTACCACCCTTGAATCCAGAAAAGATTAGCAGCTTACGAGAATGAACAAATCATGGCAGAACTATATACATCAGAAAAAGGGGAAGAGAAAAGAGGAAAAGAGAGCTTCCAAATCTGTTGCAATAATGGTCCACTTATATGCAACAGCTAATACACAAATGTGGCTCTCGGTTACTAACCAGTCTCAGAGGGACACTTTGTTACTTGCACAATTTACAGTGCCCTCAAGGACAATGTTCCTCAGAACGAGCATAAGTGCTCCCATTGCAAAGGTCAGCCTGGAAAATCCACCATGTTATCTCATAGAAAAGTCCATTGGGATGTTCTGAACTGCAAGCATCAAATTTCCTGTATAATGACCACAATGAAAATGAATGACAGTCTGTCAAGGGACTATGTGGGAAGAGCAATTCTTGGAATGGCTAAAATAGTGACGCCTAGATACATAATTCCCTGCTGTAGATCTGGCTTGATCATATGAATGAGCCATTTTGGAAATGGATCTTCCATCCCCAGTCAAGCCTTCAGATAACTAAAGCAACCCTGCTTGACTGTGGTGTCATGAGACCCTGAGCCAGAGCCAGAGCTACCCAGTTAAGATACTTATGGACTCCTGATGCCCACTCTGTTGGATAATGTTTAATTAACTAAATGGTTAAAATTTGGGGTCACTTGTTATGCAGTAATAGAGATGTAATATACAAACTGACAAGCCTACCCCCCAAAACAACAAAAGCAGACAAATAAAAATAAAATAAAACCCATCACTTTGAATTTCAAAAGGACAAAAAAACATCCAGAAGACAGGTCTCCTCATTTAGGTAAGGTTTGCCCCCAAATTCTTCAACCCTAAGGTATGAAAGCAATTCAGTTCACTCCCAAAGTAATTTTCCATGATTTGGAGCTTAAATGTGTACGTAACTTACTTACAATGTCACGTTGAATGAGAAAAAGGAAGACACAGCTGTTCAAAACTTAAAATGACATAAAACCCTCAAATTTCTTTAAAGCAAGGTAAACAACAGAATGCAGAAGATGGGCCAAAGAAACTCTTCTCCTCATAGAGAAAGTTAAGACCTTAAAATCCAACTTTTGAGAATGGAACAACAGTTGGCAATTAGCAGGCAGAAGCATACAGTTTAGTCATTAGTTAAAAACTGTTGTAACTCATTTTAAAAGAAAGCATTCCCCAGCATTCTGATCTCCCAGAATTTGGCAGCTGGCTCAGGCCACACACAATTGGTGCAGATTACACAGTACGTGATGAAGATCTGGCTGGAAAGTGTAGGTTGACTTCTGTGATTCCTAAAGCTAGCACACTTGTTCCCATTCTAATGCAATCATGATTATTAATCCAGAGGCATTTTTCTCTGAATAGGCATCACAGTTTCTCATGGCTTTTCCACGTCTACTTCCTCTACTTTATGGCTCAGCCCAGGGCTTTGCAACCCCACAGATGGCTTTACTGAGGACAACAGACCCCAACCTCTGCAAAGGTGACTTAGAGCTCTCAGCCTAAAGTTAGGCCCTGGCAATAAGCCTCTGCCAACAGCACTCCTTCTACCAAGCTCCTCATGAAGTTGCAATTTTAAAAGAAATGTTTTCCCATCAAAATTCAATAGCATTTTATAGGCACATATACTTTCTTCCTTTTCTGGCCTGCATGGAATCTAATATCAGGATTATTAGCCATTTGTCACTCCAACCTATAATTTAGCAAGACTTTCTGTGTTTGAGTTATGCTTCCCTCATACCTCCCCTGTCAGCTTGCAGCCGTAGCTTCATTCAAGAAACCATCTGGGTCATATTGGTTGACCTCGTAGAACAAACATTTTCCATGTTTCTTATTCTGCTTCCCTAAGAGGCACCATTAGTTTTGCTCCTCTCTGTGTAAAATGATTTTTATGACACAATAACATTTCAAGTTTTCCATATTAATCTTCATTTTATTTCTTGAAATACTTAGGCAAACAATTCCACTAAGACATCGCTGATGGGAAATTCCCTTTCTCCTTTACTCTGTCTCCTTAAAGCCAACTCCAAAAAAGTGATAAATGCTTTCTCTGAATCAGCTGAGCACTGGAAAAAAATGTTTAAAAGTCTGGTCTAGTAATTCACAACATCTTAGAGAAACACAGTGACAAACAATGAAAGCAGAAACTCTTAGTAGGACCTTCTCCTCCCCATCAGTGAATATATATGTGCATATCTGGGATCCTGTATCAGAATTCAAAAATCTATTTTCTTTTCTTTTTTAAGGATGTTATTTTTAAGTAATCTCTACACCCAATATGGGGCTCAGACATACAACTGCGAGGTCAAGTTGCATACTCTTCTGACGGAGCCAGCCAGACACCCCTAAAGGTCTGTTTTGTTAAACATCAGTTCAAAGATGTCTGAGTGCAAAGGGAAAATGACAATAAAACAAATATATCATCATTGCCAATTTGCTAAAAGGAAACATACAAACAATGAACACCCAGAGGTGTAGATGGTACTTACCCCACAGCCCAGACCGTTGCCCCCTTCACAAGTGACCTTCCTGATGCCCGGCTCGGGGAGCAGCCCTGCTCCGCAGCCAGGGCTAGGGCACAGCACTCCCCCCATCTGTAGCACACACTCTTCAGCGCCATATTGCTGGTACCGGTTGTACTGTTAAAAAAAAACAAAACAAAAACCAAAAACAACATGAGTTTTTAAAAGTCCTAATACTAAGACGGGCTGTTTTAGCCAAGATGTTAATGGTTGGTGGTATGTGGATTTTCTTGTTCACGTGTTTTGGTAAAGAAAGGGGATGGGTGGGTGGATGAGGTATGATCCAACATAAAGAAAGCCTTCCCAACTGCAATTGGCAAAACAGATAACTCTGTATTTTTAGGAAATTGGCCCTGAATTTTCCTCCCCACCCCCAAAGTTTGTTCTTTCAATATTACTACCATCAACTGCATTTAATAGTCTTATTTCATACAAATTTTAGGAAATACAGCTATATTTTAAGTTATGGACACACAATGCATCATTATCAAGCTCATCAAGTAGTAATTTTCATGCCTCTCTTCAGGAGTCTAGGGGCTTTTAAAACCATTTTGAAAATAGGTCCTCATATTCCATCCTGTGCTAACTGTGGGCAGCCCAAATGAAATCTAAACATATCTGAGCAACACTGAGCACAGCAGCTTGAAGAAGAGATTCTTTCCCTTTCATTATTATTCTCTTACTTATAGCATGTTTCTTTTATCCCTGAGTTCATCACGCTGTTGCGTGGCTCAACGCCCTCCCTGTTTCCCCAGCCTGCAAAATAGAACTACACAGGGCAGTGTCCAGGGTCTTCCTGTTGCAGCCCTGTTATTGTTCTCCTCATGTTATCTGATCATATTCGCTTCTAAACTCAGATCAAGTCAAGTGAATTTGCTCAACTGTGAATTATTTTATGCAACGTTCGGTGACCATCTACTATGTATGTGTCAGACCCTACTGTGGGTGCTGGGGATACAGCAGTGAATAAAACAGACACCTCTGCTCTCGTCCCCATGCCTCTAACAATACATGCTGAAAGGTTATATTTCAGTGGAAGGAGAATAAAAACCAGAGAAGAAGCAGAGTTTGGAGACAATGGGGACTATAATTTTGAAGAGGTGATTAGGGGATAGGGGATGCCTTATGAAGAGGGTACATGGAAGCAAACATCTAAGGGAGATTAGAAAAGCAAACCATGTGGCTACCTGTGGGAACGGGCTTTCAGGTCGAGGACAGAGCAGGGCCAAGAAGTAGAAGCCAGAATGCGCTTGGTGCTCTGAGGTACAGCAGAGGCCAGTGTGGCTGAGTGACAGCAGACAGGGAAATGGCAGAAGATGCGTCAGAGAGTTCTTGGGGATCTGGGCTGTGTAGATCCCTGAAGGCCACTAGGAGAAGTCTGGCTGCTATTCTGAGAGAGATGGGAACCACGGGAGACTTTGGAGCTGTGGGGTGACATCATTTGACTAATCTTTTAAAGACAGCCATCTGGCTGAAATATTCAGAATTGACTCTCATAGGCAAGGATGGAAGGAGGAAGCAGAGGAGCAGCAGGAGGTTTTCAGCAATCCACATGAGAGATGGCGATGGCCTGAACCAGCAAGCAAGCAGTAGAGGTGGGGGATCAGCTGGATATATTTTGAAGGCAGAACTGGCAAACATTTTTAGGCAAGTTGGATACATGGCATGAGAAAAAAAAGCATGAACGTAATGTTTTTGCCTGAGAAGACAGAAGGACAGACAGACAGACAGACACACACACACACACACACACACAGAAAGAGAGAGACAGAGAATGAATTACAGAGAAATGGGAAGACATAAGAAAAAGGAGAAGGAGGTGGACTGTAAACACAAATTTTGAAATCATATGTGCATAGAAGGCTGGGAGGAAAAGGGTTAGCATCAGACCTCCCATGCATTTTCTCATTATTCTGGCCACAGGAAAGAAAGAAGGATGACTTGGTCAAATCCTTTTGTAAACATGCTAATGGTGCACCCATACGATGGCATTTACTAGAAAAGACTTCTTAACTATGGGATACATTAAGCAGGAAATGCTTCAGTGATGAATGATTCCTCGAGTGATGAATGATGAGACAGTTTATATACTTGAGAGATTTCATGTTAATGATCATTTGATAAACTTCTGAGACCTCATTTATTAAGTCTGGCCTAGAGTACACACCATAAGATGCTGAGAAACGACCCAGGACCATGCTAAACGACCCGCCCTTCTCTGTGCTTTGTGTGCACCTCATTATTACCCACATCCTTGAAGTTATTAGTAAAACTTGACACAAGGCTACATCTATGATTCCTGTGAGTCTGATTTGACAATCCAACTCTGTGTTATCTCAGTAGTCATGAGCTGGCTGAGACTATCTAACCTTTGTAGGGGAGAAGAGAAGGTGCCAGAAAAGGGGACTGAGAAGAAGCAGCTTATGAGGCAGATGGAAAATGAAAAGGATGTGGGTGTCCTGGAAGCCAAGGGAACAAAAGTCTTCAAGGAGGGTGTCATGATACATTGTCTCAAGAGCTGCACAGAAGACAATTACTGAAAACTGGTTGGGGTTGGAAATGCAGATGTCACTGTGATCTTAACAAGAGCCATTTCAGGGGAGTCACGGAGCCAAAAACCTTAGCGGAGTCAAATGGAGTAAAGACAGAATTGAAGGAAAGGAAATTTAAGAGCTGAGAATGGGACCTTCTTCCTGTAGGAGTCTGGCTGAAAAGGAGAACAGAAGCATGGGCTAGCAGCTGAAGGGGGGCAGTGGGACTAAAAGGATTTTTTGAAATTGGAAAATGATAAGCTTGTATGTTGAAAGGAATGATAGGAAGAGAGGAGAGAATTGATGATGTCAGCTAGGAAACAAGATCTGTCCTTGGGTAGGTGGAGGAGTGGAATCCCAAGGGTGAGTAGAATGGTTGGCTCGAAGAGGGAAAGCTGCCATCCTTAGCAAAGGAAGGAAGAGTATCTGGGCCCAGGTTCAGAGAGACAAAGGAGGTGTTGGAAAATTGAGAAGAGAAGAAACGTGTCAATGATCAGGGGAGAGGGAATGGGTGGAGGGAGCTAGCATTATTGCAACCCATTTGTAGGCAGAGATTATGAACTGAAAGAAAAACTAGTCAGTAGAATTGTATGTTTTTCTTCAACACCTGGCTGCAAAATACAGAGTAGGCAGGAAATTGGATTTAAGCCAGGTGCGAATTTGGTCAGACTTACATAAGAGACCAAGACACTCTTCAGTCCCTTCCAATGCCTATGTGCATCCCTTCATGCAACTGTGAATGAACTCAATAAATATGTATCAAACCCCTCTGAGGTGCTCAGCTCAGTGTTGTACCACTGGACTGTTCAACCTTCATGCCTTGGCCTATCCAAAATGGGTACAAAGTTTTAGTTTTCAAGATGAGTAAGTTCTGGAGATCTAATGTACAAAATGGTAATATAGTGAATAATATCATACACTTGAAATTTGCTAAGAAGGTAGGTATTTCAGAACTACAAGGCTTTTATTTAACATTTGCTATTTCACATCTGCATCTCCCTTCTTCTACATTGCTTCTTAAGAGCACAGAGGATGATGGAAGAAAAAAATATTCCACACTAGCTCATTTGCTTGATCTCACACATATACAAAGATATTAGAATAACACTATCAGTATTGTTATGAATATGATTACTAAAAACCTCACATATTTTCACATGCTATTTCTTCTGTCAAGTTTTTCTAATAACTAGACTGCATCTATATTGTTGAAACATATGACCATTCTATATTATGTTTTTTTTTTTCTTAATTTTCATGTTATCTTGGGTCTAAACACACACACACACACACACACACACACACCCCTCATGTTTACCACCAGTCCTTGTGTTGATGTCTCTCCACTAATTTTGGTTGTCAGAAGTGCATTTTCCAGTAAATTCCTCAGAAGGAGTGCATGGGGAAAATACTCACTGAGGTCTTACATGTGGGTGACAGTTCCCTTGGGGTCTTTATTATTGAAAATAATTTTGGCTGGATATAAAGTTATGGGCTCACAGTTTTTCCCCCTTGAGCACCTTTACTGTCTCATTCCATGTGCTTCTGGTGTTAGGAGTTATGGACAAGCCTGATGACAATCTGTTCTCTTTTTTTCCCTTTACAAATTGAATTGATAATCTTTTTACGCAGATGCCCAAAGGATTTTTTTTTTTTTCTTTAGAATCTGGTAGTTTTGTTAGAATATATCTTGATGCTGGTCATTATTTGATCAATGTTCATGATATAAGGAAGTTGTATTGAATTTAATTTTCAGCATTTGCTCTATTTTCTTGCTTCAATGTATTTCTTACAGGATTTCTAGTATACATATATTGGATCTTCTTTACTCACCTTCTCCATCTGTCAACTTCTCTGGAATCTGTCATCTCACTTTACTTTCATGTTTTAGAAGTTTCTTCTTTTTCACTTCCTATTTCTCTTAAGTCAATATCTGTTATTTATTTTTATTTGTATAATTTCTTTTTTTAAAAAAGATTTTATTTATTTATTTGAGAGAGAGGCAGTGAGAGAGCATGAGCGAGGAGAAGGTCAGAGGGAGAAGCAGACTCCCCATGGAGCTGGGAGCCTGATGCGGGACTCGATCCCGGGTCTCCGGGATCATGACCTGAGCCGAAGGCAGTCGTCCAACCAACTGAGCCACCCAGGCGTCCCTATTTGTATAATTTCTTAATCATGTTGTTCCTTTTGAAATGGTTGCTCTAGTTCCCACCTCACAGACAGTTTTCTTTTGTCTCAGGACGTCATTCTGTTTTCCATTCTCTGTAACCAACTTTGTATGGGATTTAACCTTGCTTTTCCCCTTTGCACAGTTATACGTGAAATCCGTTCTCCTGCAATTTTAGGAACAAGTAGGATCCAGCATAGCTCTTGGTGGCTCTAGAACTTCCTCTTCTGGTGTGTGGAGCTTCTTTCTATGATCTCCAAGCTCTGCTGCCCCACTTTTAACTGGATTTCCTCTTTACTCATCCCCTTTTCTATTCCAAGCACATTTCTGCTCAGTGTGAGGCCTTGACACGAAAGAGATCTTTTTTTGTTGTAGGATGAATTAATGAAATCTAACTCCTATGAGCACCAATTAATTAAATACTTCTAACAAAATAATCAATGGCAATGGGAATTAATAACAGTGATGGAGGATGGATTTCTATTTTAAATAAATGGCTCTCAAGCAATTGGCTATTTTCTGTTTTAACGAAATATCCCCTATCTATTTAATTTAGTGAAGCTATTTTACTACCATGAGGATAGCTTTTATCTATGAAGAAGTTAACCTATGTACAAAGCCCAATAACGCTTTAGAAATTCCTGCTGACTGCATTCATAGTGGCCTCAGATTCTGACAAAATGTGGAATTATGTTCTTTCCATCCATTAGTCATAAAAAAATGACTTTATTATAGTCATTCTATTTGTAATACACTCAAGAAAATTTGAGCATGCAATTTCTTTTCTAAAGGAAGACAAATATTTTAACTTATATACCTGGTAATTTCCGGTAATTAAAAGGTACACATATCTGAAATAAAACCTATGCTTCCTGAGTGCATTATTATTTTTTTAACCATGAAATTTATAAGAACACACATTTGACCTGAAGACAGTAATGAGTTAGTATTCACAGAAAGCTTCATACCCTAAGGAAAGAAATTAGACATGTAATTATCTGTAAGTCATTAGAGATACTTATTTGATTCCCTTCAAGATAGGGCCCACATTTCCATGGATTCCTTTCAGCCACTTACTGGCACGATGTTGAAAATGCGTTGAAAGAACCCGACTATATATTTACTAGAGAGTTGTAACAAATCAGCATTAAGTAGAGCAGAATATCAATATTCATCTAAGTGCAAAATACACACAATTGGTAAAGTGATAAATGGGCCCAATCAGGGAAAGTGAACAGATACTGATCAGTTCCTACTGCTTGTGTCATATTTAAAGGCTTTCTTCACTTGTCAATAATGGGGAGCATTTTATGAACAGAACTGAAGGAACGTGATTAATTTGTAATGTGTATTAATTGTAATGTGTATTAAGTCTGTGTAGAATCTACTCTCAGGTGAGCTCAGAAGAAACAAATTGTCTAAAAATCCCTTATTTACCGTTTGTCTTTGGATCCACAGTGAGTGGCTGTGTGCGCACCTGTGTATGTGTAGACATATTCATCCTAACCTGCCAACTAATGCTGTTTAAGCTATTAAAACTAGTTTGTCAATTTATGGATATATTTTCATAAAATGGATAATCCACAGACGGATGACTGAGATAATTTAGAGTGACAACATGACGTTCGTAAACATTTTTGAAAATAAATATTAATATTAATAAAAGGCATACTACTTTGCCCCTAAGGAAAAAAATTTTGAACATTTCCTGTATTTCATCAGATTATAGTGAAAATGCATTCCATTAGTATGACCTATCTAGGTAAAAATCTCAACTCATTGCTATGGCTTATGTTTTATTTATTTGAAGAGTAAATTACTCAGTCTTTGTGTGTATGCTCATGGATTCTCCTAAGAATGGAAAATGGTTTTATTTTAAAGTACAAAGTTCACAGAAGTTTCCATCTGCTATTTTAGGAATCTGAATAATGAATCATGGGAGAGTATAATCAAGGAGAGGTTGTATTTTGGTGGTCTGTAGGTAGGTAGAAGAGTTGAGTTGGGTGGAATATTGTTCTGTAATGAAGCAAGAGTCACAGGTTCAAATCCCACACGGGCCAGCTAGCTTCCTCTTTCTTACTGGCCGTTGACTGCCTGCTAAAGACTCGTGGTCACTCGAGGGGTCGGGCTGGGAAGGACCTGCACCTGAGTATCCTACACCACTGGAAAACCACCCAAAAGATCGGTGTGGCAAGACACGGACCTCTTCATTGTGATATTGGACTTGCATGCTTTCCTAAGAAAATAAAGCAAAAAGGAACCTAAATTTTAAAAACCGCGGAAAATCTGAAGAAAGGAATACTAGGTAAATCTAAAATCTGAGAAAACTGGCAAATGTTCTGTCAAAATGAGTCACAGCTTGTCCAGGAGATCTGTGGCAGCTTTGCAAATCCTCTGAGGAGGGAAGGAGGCTGCTTTTGTTCTGCTGTGGAATTTCCCAGAGCATCCTTTTGGGGGCACTCAGGTACAGCTACAAAACAACCCCTATACAGGCGGGGGCCTGTCTTGCTTTCTGCTCCCTAAATTCTGGCTTCTGTGAAGTCTTAGCCACAGGCACCCAGGGATTCCCTCCCTGGGTCCTCTCTCTGAAAGCCGCGTGGAAGAGAGAAAACCCCATCAGAAATACCATTCGCTGAACTACTCCTCTGTGCCAAGCGACTGTGCCAACTTTGCCTGTGCAGTTCATTCTCTGTCTACTCTGAAGACTAAAAGAAGAGGCCGCTGAGTTACACAGAAGTTCAGTCCTCTGCTGACCTTCACGCAGGCAGGACAACCCCAATTCCAGATCAGAAATCAGGGCTATGGCTCCAAAGAACACCCTTTCCCCAATACCAAGCTGTGTCCACTTTTTTCTTTTTCCCTTTTAATTAAAAAAACCAAAAACCAAAAAACAACCTTTTTTTTTTTTTTTTAAAGCTCACTCTCATTCATCTTTTAGAAAATAATGAAAAACAGTTTATTATAGAATTTCCTCTTTGGATAAAAAAAATCTCAAATAACTTTATAGAGAAATACACATTTATCATGAATCCATTTCTCCTTGCTATGCAGAGGATGTCCTATTTTCTGTACATATTAGAATTTAAAAAACAAAAACAACTACAATGCTTGTTAAATTCTCAGTAACCTTAATCTTATTTTTCCTCATTTGCAGGTAGTTAGCCCTGGGGGAGTTGGCCACAGCCTCTGTGGGCGTGCCTGCCACATTGCTGTTTGTAATCTCTGTTCTGTTGCTAATAACGTTTTCTTTGTCCCTGGACATCTGTCATCGACTGATGAAGTAAATTGGCTAGAGAAAGGGCTGGACCCTGTTCACCGCATAGAAAAAACAATCATTAGGATGGCTGAAATCAGATATAAGGAGAAACCAGATCAAACAATACCTGCAATATAATTGGAGCGATGGACTGTATCCTGGATTGCAGTTTATGAGTTTTTTTCTTTTTTTAAACATTTTAAATTTATTCTATTTTTTCAAAGTAATCTCTACGCTCAATGTGGGGCTCAAACTCATGACTCCCAGACCAAGAGTCGCACGCCCCACCGCCTGAGCCAGTCTGGGGCCATGAAGTTTTTGCTTTTTCAGATGTTCCTGATGACACGATGTCAGGAAATATTTCAATGTCCAGTGGTTGTGGAATCTTCCAGAAAGGAGGTCAGAACCAATCGGCTGCTTCATCCCTTTTCTTTTCTGTGGCCATGTCAGTGCCCCCAGGACTGTGAGGCTATGAAGGTGGGTTCCTGTGAATTGTTTTCCTCACAGGAATTTTTTTAGGTCACTGGGACTTCTGGAGGTTTTGCAAACAGGACGGCTAAGTACAGGCTGTTGATAAGGGCAGTCCCTGAGAAGTGGGCTTGAGCAGTAAGACTGCTGGCCTCCAAACTCAAGCGCCTCCCCTTCAGAGGACGGGGACTTGTCTCTGACTTCCTCAAAAGGCACCTCGGTGCCCATCACCTCCCCCGCCCCCTCCCTGTCTCTTCCTGGGCTTTCTTTTCCTCAAACACATTTTCAAATGTTGGGGCTCCTTAGGGTTCACATGGTTCCTGGTCTTTTATCTCCATTTGGCAACTCCCATGGATTTAAAATACCAGCTGCCCAGGGTGCCTGGCTGGCTCAGTTGGAACAGCATATGACTCTTAATCTCAGGGTCATGAGTTCAAGCCCCATGCTGGGTGTAGAGATTATGTAAATAAGTAAACTTACAAAAATAAAAATAAATAAAATAAAATACTGTCTGCACGTCAGAGACTCCACATCTATCCCTCTATCTCTGACCCCTGACCTCTGTCTCCTCTGAACTCCAAATCACACATCCAAATCCCGACTTGCCTCCTCAGTGCTTCGGGCCTATCACATCTGTTGAGACCTGGGCCCCGGATTCCTCACCTCTGTCTTCCCCTTCCTATCATCTTATGCATCTCGGTAAGATAAAACTGTAGGACTCCTTCATTTCCCTGACCCACAGCTAATCAACCCCTGAGACCTTTCATCCGACCTCTGAATGTTCACTCCTTTCTCTTTCCTCTAACAACTGTCTTGATCCAGATGCTATCCATATTGGACCAAGACTGACATTCTTGAAATGTAATTTGGTTAATGCCCACCCCCTGCTTAAACTTAAATTCAAGAATTTCCCATTGAACATAGAATTAAATTCAGATCTTGACCATGGCCTACATGGTGTGGATGGTCTTCATTTTTCATCACTGTCCCCCTTGATCATTATCTTCCGGCCACATTGCTTTCATTTAGTGGCTTGAACAGAGCAATCTTTTCACCTCTTGGGGGTCACTGAACATATGCTTCCCTCTGTTTCGAATGTTCTATCCCATACTGGGATCCCAGCTCAGCGAACAGTGGTGCCATCTCAACCTTGAAGGTTCACGGTCCCTTGGCTCCTTATTAAAAATAGGTTAAATCTCAATCACGGTTTTCATCCTAGCCTTTATCATGATTTGTTTGTGTGAGTTCCTTGTTTACCATTTTATCTAACACTAGCACAGCAATAGAACAAAAAAGGTATTCATGAAATGTTTGTTGAATAAATGAACTTTGTTTCCTGAAAATTCTGGTGATTGAACCTGAGGTGGGGGAACCTGGTATAAATACAGGTACTTCTGAAACTTAGTTCTTCTGAAGGCTCTCATGGCCCTATGGACTGATGACAGATATCACTCCTGGTGGGCTTTTTTCTTTTAAGGCTCACCTTGAACTCTGGAGTCGCTTATGACCTACTATGTGATAACATCTTTGCCAAGTAGGTTGGACTTGGGGGCATGAAAGGTGCTTCATGAACATGAATTCTAAAGACAAGTCACAGGGCCAAGAAGCTAAAGTAAATGGGTTATGCTAAACTCCAAGGAGTTTTCACTGTATTTTTATTTTAGGAAGGTAAGTTATTTATAGTGTGTAATGATTTATTTTTGATCTAGATCCCCCAAATCAAATGCCTATTAGGGACTGATGAAAATGGAAAGGAATCTACATACGAAGAAATTAGATGACTGATAAGCATCTCCACCATCCAGCAATGGATTCAGTAATTAACCAGTATCTGTGTTCATCTTATCAGTTCACTTTAAGGAGCACATCACACTTATTTTACTGCCTACCTTGTTGTTACTAGTTCAGTCTACTAATTGAACAGAAATAATGTCAATAGTATTTAAATCAGAAACATTTTAGTATAGCACTTACTGTTTGCAACTCACTTTGCAATCCTATTTATTTCCCAAAACTAAGAGATGACTGACCATTTCTCTTCCTTTTCTACAAATGGGAAAGTCACATTAGTGAGGGACTGAAATGATGTGTCCAAGGGCACCTGTAACACACATTAATATAAAGTTTCTTTTCATCGAGTGATAAAAGTTGCCTCCAGCATCCAGAGAGAGCCTGAACATTTCATCTGCTCCCAGAGAGGGAGAGGCCGCCCTACCCCAACCCGTAGGAGCTGGTGGGGCTGGACTGCTTGGCTTTCTCTCCTGAAACTCAGCTACCATCTGCCCTGAGGCCACCAGCTTCTGTTATGTATCATCAGGACAGAAATGTCCCAGACTGGCACATATGATTTGTATCAGTCCCCGAAGCAGTCCCTGGTTCCCCTGTCCTTCTCCCATCTGATGCCCATCCCCCTACACGGCTCTGTGCATCCCTTTGCCCTATGTTGTGCTCGAGCTCCCCTACTCCTGCCCCTGTGCTGGGGAAGCCAGGGCTGGCATTAGGAACTGCCCTGTGACTCCAACCCACTCCCAAGGTCCTTCTCCTGTTCTCCCCTCACTGAAACTGGCTCCTGCCCTGGGACACCCCTTCTCTGGCTGCTCCCGCACATGTTTTCTGCACACTTTGTACCACCAAGCATTGCTCAGCAACGCTCCAGTCGAACAGTTCTCTTCTCTCCTGAAACCAACCCTCTAGCCGTGGATTTCAAACCATCAGTCTCCACTGGGTGCTCTTTCTCCATCAGCAGGCAGCTCCTGAGCCCCACCTCCCAGTCTCTCTCGCCCCCATTTCTCAAAGCTTCAGTTGATGACTCACCAGAACTCTTTCCAAGTCAGCTCTGGTGACAATTCTGGAGGGTCTCAGTGTCCACACGGGCCACACTTCCAGCACCCTGGCTTCCTGAGTCCGTGACCCCAACTTCTGCAGTCAACTTTTCCTCCATCCTGAGTCAGCCATCAGCACTCCCTGCCCTCCTCTGATCCCGCCAGTGCCAGTCCCTGCATCCCTCCACAGACTTGACATCAAGGATCTCATTCTTTGGCCAACACCTACTTTCCCAGCTAAAGCTTGCTAGTCCTTAAACTCCAAAAACTCTTTGGACCCACTAGGACCTGGAATCAACAGACCAACTACCTTTCCCAGCCCTTCCTCTTCTCATCCCACCTCTCTGCTCTCCTAGCAGAGAACCAAACTCTGAGTTAAACCCAACTCTGTGTTTTCTGCCCCTGAGTCTACACAGTTGAATGTGACGGAATGTGACCAGGCTGATGAATCTCACTCCAAACTCATTTAGTTCCTGTTTATTTATTCCCTACCCTCCTAAATGACAATTTCACTATCCTTTCCTCTCCCTGGAAAGCTCTGCTCCCATCTCCACTCTCAGCTGCCAACTTTGCTTCCTGTTTCACTAAGAGGAGCACCAGCAGCGAACACCCTGCCTATTCAGCGGTGCCCACTGCCACCAAGCTGAGCTGTCCGTACTTGTGTCTCAGCAGAGCCTCCACTCAGTGGTTGTGAGGCAAGACGTTGTTCCTGATGGCCTCTCCTCTTCCCTGCATCACCAACCCGCTACTCCTCTACAGAATCATCCAATCGACCCATAAACATGCCTCAGCTTTCCTATAAAAAAAGAAAATGATCTTAATTCCACATTCCCCCACCCCAGCTGCCTCATTTCTTGGCTTTCCTTTATAGCTGAATTCCTCAAAAAAGAAGTTCCCGATATTTGCTCTCTCCCATTCCTCTTCCTCCTCTCACGTGAACCCAACTCAAGCAGGCTTTCACCCTGCCATTTCCTGGTCAAGGTCAACAATGACCTCCAAGTTTCAAATTCCAGTGCTCATTTCTCACCCAGCTCCTACTTGGTGAGCATGGAGCACGGATGATCAGTCTTCCTCCCAGAAATACTTCCTGCCTTTGTCTTTCAGGGCACACTTTCCTGGATTGGAAGAATCCTGGAATTCTGGAAGAATTTCCTGGAAGAATCCCACTTTACTCCAACCACACCTCGTACTGTATAATGTCTTTTATGCGAAATGAGCATCATAGAGGCTCACTTCAGAAATTCTGTCCTTGCTTTATTCTCTATCTAGAAAGCTCCTTTCCCAGACATCACCAGATGCTTTCCTGCATGCCCTTCAGTCCTCACCCACAAATCACATGTTCAGTGAGGTTCTTCCTGATCACCTTATATAAAATCTCACCTCTTCCCCCTGCTATCACGACCCACTTTTTAGTTTTATTTTTCTCCATGGCCATAAGAACCACCCAGCATAATGTATATTGAACATGTCTGTGTGTATATAGCATAGCAGTTTTCCACTGATAGGTATCTCTTTTCACTCCTATACCCCTGTAACCAAAAATGATTTATAGCACCTGAGTAGGTGCTCAGTGAGTATCGGCTGAACGGAAGGAAAGAAGAAAGGAAGGAAATAAAGATCAATATTGCTGTGATATACCATGTCTCCATGTTGCACAACTAATCAGAGTTAGTATGGATTTTGATTATGGCTCGATTAAATTTCTAGGAGAATGCAAAATGGCCTGACTTGTATGCAAATCTGAGATGATTACAGTTGGCTTCTTTCCCTACTAATCACCAATGACTCTAACACAAATAGGGAAATAATTTGCAAATATTAGTACAAGTTAGAAGAGAAGGCTCCATTATCTGAGCAGAAATGTCAGGGCAACAATCAGTAATTCTTACTATAAGAAATCTCTCAGGCCTTCACAGGAAAATGGCTGGGAGATGCATGTGTTTTCCTAAATAGGTATGTTTGAGGGAGTCCGTTATTAACTTACCGGCAATGGAGGATAACTGATTTTGCCTGTATTTGAATAAACACTTAATGCCTGCTGAATTCTGCAATTTGCATAATGAAAATACTAAGGAGACATCCTAAAACCTGTTAAAGCAAGGAATTGGAAATAATTCTAGTTTTTTATCCTCCCAATTAACTCCTTTCTGGTTTTAATCTAATATTGGACACAGGCATCCAACTTTGTAACATACATGTACCAAAGGAAACATACGGACCACAAACTCATCAACAAAACTCATCTTCCTTTGCACGTCCCCTGGTCAAACGTGGCAAAGATGACCTTTGGGGGTAAAAAGCAGTAAAAGAGGGCAAGGTAGGTCACACCCCAAGTCGTCAACTATTTGGTGTGAATATTTCAAGAATAACTTGATGTATTTAACAAAATACTGCAGAAGCTGTAATTCTATACAACGATTAAGAAATCTATTTGTAGGGGCACCTGGGTGGCTCAGTGGGTTAAAGCCTCTGCTTTCGGCTCAGGTCATGATCCCAGGGTCCTGGGATCGAGCCCCACATTGGGCTCTCTGCTCCGTGGAGAGCCTGCTTCCTCTTCTCTCTCCCTGCCTGCCTCTCTTGCCTACTTGTAACCCTGTCAAATAAATAAATAAAATCTTAAAAAAAAATAAATCTATTTGTACACAGCCGAAGTGTGTGTTGTGTGTACACATGCGTGTGTGTGTGTGTGTGTGTGTGTTATTTGGCCCCCTGAACTAGTTACTTAGCATATCTATTTAAAATCTGACCTCTCACTGGGCACCACAGTACTTCAGCAGTCTACTTTTAATGAGCCACCCTGTGTACGTATGTAAGTTACACGTTCGCATCCGCAGAGGAAGCCGTTGCAGCGAAATACGGAGAACGTACGCCAAGTGCAAAGCTCTGGTGAGAGGGGCCGCCTGACACCCTCACCCAGAGCCCACACATCACGCAGGCCTCACGCAAATGGACACTAACTTGTTTGCTTCTCTGCCACTATCCTGTGCCTGCTTACTGCCAGCATCCTTAGCTGCAATGCTCGGGCGGATAGCAGATGTACCAATTAATAACCTGTCAGGTCTGATGGATAGAAGAGGGAGAGAGTGTCCTCACACATACCCGCGGCATGGCTTTCTTCCCCATTTTAGGGCGCCAAGGGTCAGGAGACACACTCTCCCTCCCTGGAGAGAGCCCAACTGTCTCATTAGTGTCGATCTTTCACGACACGCCGGCGCTGCCTTTGAGAGGCTGACTCACCTGCTCTTCTCCAAGAATCCTGAAGTGATGGAGCTCTTTAATCAAGGAGTTGGGGCAGCCAGCTGTTGGAGAGAAGAATGAATCACAAACATGTTATTCCTATTCTGTGCGGCAACGTGTCCTCACATGAAGTTAGGATTAAGCCACCAGTGTTGCTGGGGAGGACACAGGGGCCCATCCGCACAACACATTCTAACCAACCATGCAAAAGCCACGCCTTGGAGGGAGCTGTGGCTGCTGTCTGCTCCCCCATTGTGACGCTGGAGCTGCAGGTGGGTGTGGCCAAGCCTTTTCTCCCTCCTGATGGTGACCTGGCCTTTGTGGGGCTTTAGGCCACCCTGTCATTTCTCCCCAGTACATCACTTGTTCCTTATACAGAGTCAGGATTCTGTGGGGCTGGAGGGATAGAGTTGGTGAGTACAGGTTCATTGTGCTTATTTTATTGTGCGGTGGGGAGGGGAGTGGGCTGCACACAGAAAGGGAAGAGGGAAGATGCGGCAGCTGGATACCACATCTCCTTTTTTTTTTTTAAATGATTTTATTTATTTATTTGACAGAAAGACAGCAAGAGAGGGAACACAAGCAAGGGGAGCCGGAGAGGGAGATGCAGGTTTCCTGCTGAGCAGAGAGCCCGATGCGGGGCTCGATCACAGGACCCTGGGATCACGACCTGAGCTGAAGGCAGTTGCTTAATGACTGAGCCACGCAGGCACCCCTGGATACCACATCTTCATGGGATTTAGTTGTGGTTTAGAGCCTTGCCTAGTTCTTCTAGGAGACTCTGTCAAGACCAAAAGGGTCCTGTCTTTCAGTCTGGAAAGGGGCTCTTATGCAAAGGACCTGGGAAGAGAGGCAGGATAGTCGGGATGCCCATTACCTTCCATTCTACCCAGTCAGTAAGAGCCTTTTCAGGCTTTCCCATTTTCTGTCTCCAGTTATAAAAAGAAATAAGCCAATGAGTTATATATATGCATGCCAGCACATGCTTAGTTATCATTAATTATGGTCCATCCCTTCCTTTTAATTGAATAATTATACATATTAGTTTGTAGTCATTTATAATATTAACTCTAGTAACAAAAATTGATATAAAAGCCCATTTCTTAGATACAATCTATGGACTGCAAAATCTGTTGAAGCGTTTACTAAGGAACTGGGTTATATGCAAAATGCCCCAAGGCAGTCACTGTGCTATTGTTCATGTTACTCAGCACTGGGATGTAAGAATGACAGGGAGTGGGGCACCTGGGTGGCTCAGTTGGTTAAGCAGCTGCCTTCGGCTCAGGTCATGATCCCGGCGTCCTGGGATCGAGTCCCACATCGGGCTCCTTGCTCGGCGGGGAGCCTGCTTCTCCCTCTGCCTCTGCCTGCCACTCTGTCTGCCTGTCCTCTCTCTCTCTCTCTCTCTCTCTCTCTCTGACAAATAAATAAATAAAATCTTTAAAAAAAAAAAGAATGACGGGGAGTACCTAGAATGTCTGTCTGGGGAGAGCAGGCTGAGGAAGCAGGGAGTCGTCATCTTCACTGGGATGAAGGAGTCATCCTTTGCAAAAGATATTATATTTGTGGTTTATTCTAGAAGGTAGAGTTAAAAATAAGAGGCAAAAATGACAGCAGTAGACCTTGATTCAACATGTATTCCATTTTTAAGTTAAGTTTCTAACTTAAAAATGGAATACATCGCCTGATGAGCTAGTGACTGTAGGTTTTCAGACACAGGCTAAATGACTATTTCTGCAGGATATTGTAGAGATGAATTTGACTGGGTCCGTTCCAATTCAGAAATTCTGTGGTCATGTAAAATGGTGAAACACAGTTTTGGTGTTTGATGTTACACTCAACACAGTCTTTGATATTGTAACATTTCATACTTTGCGAGAGTAGTTTACAAATGCTCACCAAAGTAGTACAAAAGAGTTAAAAAAATATAAACAAAATCTAAAGAGGCGATGTCACCACCTGACAGTAGACCAAGAAATAAATGAAAATCCTCAGATAAATATTTTGGTGAAAAACACAGTATGCAAATTGCTTGCAGCACGTCCAGTGCTATAAAGAAGGGAAGCTAGACCCTTGACATTAGGACTGTGCTTGTCCAACTGGATGCCATGGACATGTGGTCTGAGGTTCTTTTTGAGATGTTCATATCAGAACTACTATTCTGATAATTATCTAAACAATTAGGAAAAGTCATGCTGGATCATTACTTGGCCACGATTCAACTAAAAACTTTGGCGGAAGTTCAGCCTCATCTCAGTTCTAGAGTTTAGATCATCTTGGGAACTAGAGGTTCAGTGAAACTCATAAGGAAAGAGCAGAGGCAGAATTCCACGGATGCATCCCAACAAGCGGGGGGCCCACGGTCTGACGCCAAGTGTAGGAGTTTCACATGGGAGCGGCCCCATGGGAGCATCGGCATGGGCACACGCAGATCAGGGGAACCTGGCCAACCAGCCAGGGCCTTGGTTGCATCCCAGGGAACAATTTAGTTTCAGTAAAATTCCAGCATCTGCGATATGAAATTCACAGAGTTAACTAGAATACTTTGGTTTTGTTCTTTTATTTATATTTAATTTACTAATTTTCATTTGGGCCTTCCAGTTGTATAAGCATAAAATGTTTATATCTAGACATTTTTAAGAGAGATTATTTTACAAAATTAATTTTCTTCAACCTTAGGAGTTTTAGAGGGTTTTCTAAAACGTTGTCCTTCACACCCCTCAAACTTGAGAAAAACTGATGTAACTTTAATGCCAGGTAAAATAAGAACCAGAATTTAAAATTAGCCTGTCTTCAGGATTTGTATTCTAACATTCTCCTAAGACGTAACTACAAGGATTGATGTCAATGAGAGTTCCAATAGAAACATCTCTCACACAGGACTAGATAATTACCCGGAACACCTGGTAGGTGGAATAAAATATAATAAACAAGGACAGATATGGGATTAGTTAGAAGGAAAGACGTGTGAGGGGGTCATGATATTTAAGGGACCACGGGAGGGGCATCTGTAACTGTGCTCACCACAGGAACAGCAGGAATCAACAGGGAAATGGACAGACACAAACTTCCCGTGAAGGTGCGATTCAAAATCACAAAACTAGAAACACAAGACACACAGAGAATTCAGTCATATGAGGAGGATGGTAGAGGCTCCAGGAAGAAGAAAGACCCTGGCAAAGAAGGATGACACGGCGAGCGCTGGGAATGGTGGTTCCTGCAAATTCCTCACACAGAGCCTGCACGCGCATGGCAGTGGGCCACCCCCCGGAGCCGTGGTTGTCTCCCTGGACCAGTCAAATCCTCACAGTGGCCGGCATCCTCTGCCTTTGGGAACCGAGGGGAGATCTTTCCTCGAGATGATGGAGAAAAGGCTCCTATTAAAATGGGCATATGGTGGGGCACCTGGGTGGCACAGCCTGTTGAGTCTCCCAACTCTTGGTTTTGGCTCAGGTCATGACCTCAGGACAGTGAGATGGAGCCCCGGGTCAGGCTCTGCTTAGCATGGGGTCTGCTTGAAATTCTCTCTCCCTCTCCCCCTGCCTCTCCTGCTCCTGTTCTCTCTCTCTCTCTTTCTCTCAAATCAATCAATCAATCTTAAAAAAAAATGTGCATGTGGTTCATCATGCCACCCTTCCTTGGGGTTTCCGTCCCACTAAGAAGGTAGTGGCCTCTGATGTCCTCTGTCGCTGGCCCCGGCACTGTCTCTGAGCCTTCTCTCTCCCTCCTCATTGCAGTGAGACCGCTGAGACCATGATTGCCTGCCACACCTGACCACCCAGCAGGCTGCCGTCTCCAGCCGTTTGCACTTGCCACTCCCTCTGTCTGGAGAGCTCCTGGCCCCGACATCTGTGGGGAAGGCTCCCTGCCTCCTTCAAGTCCTTTCTCAAATGTCACCTTCTCAGTGAGAATGTCTGGGGCAGCCTGCATAAAACTGCAGCCTGTTTTCACCCCCATGCACTCCTCCCACTGTATTTTCTCCAGAATGAAACCATCTTCTAATGAACCCTATACCTCATGCCCTTTAGTTTCTGTCACCCGCTGCTGAAATGTGAAGGTGACGAAAAAATTAGAAAGCGGATTTATTGTTAATAATATTAATGGCATTTCTACATCTAATGATGGCTGCTGCTACTTCTTGTAAAAATTTCCTGTATTTAAAAGGGAAGCAGAGGAAGACAATTATCATATGGTTTCACTCATGTGGAACATAAGAAATAGCATGGAGGACCCCGGGGCAAGGGAGGGAAAACTGGACGGGATGAAATCAGAGAGGGAGACAAACCATGAGAGGCTCTGGACTCTGGGAACCAAACTGAGGGTTACAGAAGGGAGAGGGTTGCGAGGGATGGGGTAACTGGGTGATGGGCATTAAGAAGGGCCCATGTTGGGGGCGCCTGGGTGGCTTGGTGGGTTAAAGCCTCTGCCTTTGGCTCAGGTCATGGTCTCAGGGCCCCAGGAGCGAGCCCCGCATCGGGCTCTCTGCTCAGCAGGGAGCCTGCTTCCTCCTCTCTCTCTGCCTGCCTCTCTGCCTACTTGTGATCTCTGTCAAATAAATAAATAAAATCTTTTTTTTTTTTTAAAAAGAAGGGCACATGTGATGAGCACTGGGTATTATAGGCAACTGATGAATCATTGAACACTACATCAAAAACTAATGATGCACTATTTGCTGGCTAATAAAATATAATAATAATAATAATAAAATTAAATTTAAAAAAAGGGAAGTGGGTACTTGAAACATTTGCTACGTGATTACTGTCTTAAGAAATAAAGGTCAGGACTTCTTTTTTCCAGTTCTGATGTGTGAAGGGCTTGGGAGTCATGACTCCCACCCTTACCATAAGGAAAATCTGGGCAAACTGAAAACCAGCAACTTTTCTTAGACCCATCAGGGAACTGATGTCGCCCTGAAATCTCGAGAGGCAGGCAAATCCGCCAGTGACAGCTAGGCCTATCGATGTGGAGTGTAAGCCACTGGAACTGCAAACCGGTGGGTACCTTCAGATGCCCATTTCGATGAACTACAGATTACAAGGAGGGATTGTCAAAGGGGTCAAAAATGGAGAGAATGAGACATGAAGGTTAGATTCTGAGCCATTTCCCTTATCAGAAGAAATTCTAGTATGTTGGCTTTAGCAGGTGATGGACCAAGTAAAAGTCCCAAGAGTCTCAGAGGGTGGGTTTCACAGTTGATGTGATGGGGACCCGATCACTTTCTCTGGTCTTGGCAGATCAGAAGGTAAAAACCAGGACTTGTTTTGGGAGGGCACATGTGAAGCTTGGAACTTGCTTGGAAAGTATCTTAGACAATGGTTTAGAGGGAGAAACACCAATAGTAGAAGACGCATGATGCCAGGCATTTAAATCTGTCGTTGTCATCTTTCCTTGAGAAAGAATTGCCGAGGAAATGAACTAAGTGGCAGTGTTGCATCCACGACTATTTTGGGTGTCATACAGAAGGAAAGAAGTGTCATATTGCTTGTGAAGACTGAAAATCTAGCTGGGTTGAAAGAACGACTAAATGGTCACACTTCTGTGAATGAGGAGCGTGTGTAAAATCAAGAATGTGTGCTGCGTGGGCACGCACATCGGGTCCTTCCCGAACATCCCTGGAGGAGAGCAACTGGTGTGCAGACAAGAGGTGTTTCCCTGGTTGTCACTGTCCTGCAGTCCCCGTCTGCCACCTCCCCCAGGGATGGACTCTCTAGTCTATTTACCCCATGTATGGGAGTGGGGGTGGCACCCTCTGTCCCAACCTGTCCACCTCCCCTCACTCCCGTGTCCCTGGTCCAGGAGGAAATGAGAAGTAATGATGAAACAAGAACAGGAGAAGGAAACGAAATGACTGTTCATCTCCACCACTAACGAGCCATGCAACCTCAGGTCACAGACACTGTGCGAGCTCTAAAGCCTTCGGTTTCCACTTGTAAGAATGGGAGTAAGAATATTTAACTTATGGGGTTGCTGTCGGCAATGCATGCAGGTATCTACATGTTTGTATATCTATCACCTTGCCGAGCTCCTTGTACACGGTGGGCTCTTAGTGAATGGTAGATGCTGCTTTGAGAGTCTCTGAAGGGCAGGGGTGCTTGTCCGACTGACTTGAGATGGGTTTCTGTTGCCCTCCCAGGAATCCCTTGTTGCCTGAACCCTCATTATTTAGTGGCCGATTTTGCTAAAGGCGCCCAGGATCCAATGACATATTTGAGATTATCAGGGCAATATGCTGAAAAACAACAGATTGTCAATTACGTGTATGTGTGTATGTTTATAAAGTGCACGTATATACACACATGTATGTTCACATGTATGATCACACATGCTTAAAAAAGCACGATTAGTATAAGTGTAAGGCCTTAAGTCTGTTGCTTTTTTAAAAAAATTTTTTTATTTCATTTCTTTTCAGCGTAACAGAATTCATAGTTTTACAACACCCAGTGCTCCATGCAATGCGTGCCCTCCACAATACCCACCACCTGGCTCCCCCAACCTCCCACCCCCCGCCCCTTCAAAACCCTCAGGTGGTTTTTCAGAGTCCATAGTCTCTCATGGTTCATCTCCCCCCCAATTTCCCTCAACTCCCTTCTCCTCTCCATCTCCCCATGTCCTCCGTGTTATTTGTTATGCTC
>PISX010021723.1:0-33094 GCA_004024625.1 Mellivora capensis
AGAACTTTTTATTTATAAGATTTTTAACAGGTGAAAAAAATGTTTCCAATACTTTTTAAAAGTTCAGAGATTAATATTTCTGAGTAAACACATTTGTACCACTTTCAGAAACAAAATATCATTTTGTCATTTAACCAGGAAAAATCACTTAACACCCTTTCTCAAAGTGATTTCTCCATCACAAATATTTCTTTGAATTATCAGTTTTTTTCTAGAATAGGTGTGTGATTTTTTTAAATTACCTATTAAAATATGCGATATCCATGTATCATCAACAAATTTGGACTACTCTTTAATGTAGAATAAATGTGTAGTTGAGCTTTCAGTCCAACAACACTTTTTTTAAAAGTTCTTTTGAAGTATTTTGTCTCTCCAGTTTTGAGATGTTTATACACAAGCTTTTCATGACTACTTCCTATCTCACTACTAAGTATTTTAAAGATTCTACTGTATCTCAGATGTCTTGCTTTTTTTTTTTAAGATTTTATTTATTTTTTTGACAGAAAGAGATCACAAGTAGGCAGAGAGGCAGGCAGAGAGAGAGGGGGAAGCAGGCTCCCTGCTGAGCAGAGAGCCCAATGCGGGGCTCGATCCCAGGACCCTGGGATCATGACCTGAGCCAAAGGCAGAGGCTCAACCCACTGAGCCACCCAGGGGCCCCTAGATGTCTTGCTTTTATGTAGAAGATAGTCTTTAAGAGTTTATGCACCCACCATTCTTGGATTTGCACACCCTTTGGCCTAAATAGCTTACCTATGAAGGATTCAGAAAGTGATGTTCTCTGTGCAAGATCTCCCTGGACTATTTTGTGAAATTCCAGTAGAGAGCAGCTGCTTCATCAGCGGTTACACTTCACAGTTGTTTCCGCAAAACATTGTTTTTATTAACAAAATAATTTTCTGCTGAGAGTGCATCATCTTTGCTACATCTTTCCTTTGGTGGTTTACAGAAATAAGTAGTTCTTTGTGTATTTCACTGTTGAAGTCGAATTGAGAAAATGCTGTCAGCTGAGACATGTTAGCAACATTTGTGCCTTCCTCCAACTGCATTGCAAAATTCCCAAGCTGGGTGGCTTCTTTCTAATGCTCAAGTCTATCCATCTGTATCAGTCTTGTGCATCTTTCGATGATTTTATGACAAAGGCATGCATTTAAATATGTTACTACATTTTTATGTTCTTTTCTGTGTATTACTTTAGCCATTTTGTTGTGGCAAGAAGAATAAGCATATCCTTAAAGGCATTTGGCTTTCTGTTTTTCATTATTAAGTAACAAACCGCAAGGAAACATCCTTTAAATATTGATTGTTTTATTTAGCAAATTTTGCAAGGTATGGTTGAGTGCCTTGCAATTGTAAGCAATTTGTTTTTGTGTTCTGACTACTGCCCTCAAAATTTCACGTACTAACTAAGAGGGAGTCAAGGCATCAGATGCCATCGGGATAATTAGTAAGTCTTAATTTCCTTGCATTGGAGATCTTTGAATTTCGTATTTTACCAACTTATTCCTTGTTATTTTCAAATTTTATCAACAGAAAGAGAAGTTGTAATATTTCTCCCAGTAATCTGAGGCTTGTCTTGGATGTTTGTGGTATCCCTAACCCCTACTGTGAGACCTCTCCTTTGTCTTAGAAGCTCCTCCTGGGTGGGGACCAACTTGTATTCCTATTTGTAAACCTAGCTCAAAGTCCAATGTTCCGCAGAAGCTAAGGAATATTTAGAGAGTAAAAAAGATCTGAACTTCTAGAACTTGATTAAGTTATATATATTCTCATTCTTTCGGAGGAGGAAATTTTGTCCAGTTTACTGTACTTAGTTACTTTCTAGAGTTCACGTCCCTCTCCTTTTAGTAACAGGGGTTACAGATCTGCGTGTTTAACAATAACCTGTTTCATTTAGGTGAGCCTTATTTTATCATGATTCTTAAAAATAAGCTGCCCCAAGCATTTGAAATCTGATTTAAAATGTTATAAAAATCTGCTATATTTAGAAGGTAAACTGCAACCATAAGGGAAGAAAAGAAAAAGAAAAAAGACCCATGTTACTATTCTCGGTGCCATTTTCCAAATCTAAGGAGGCAAAAGACAAACCAAACAAAACCATTACTGGGGCATGATATGGGCGCTTCCCTTCGATATTTAATGACTGTGACTAAAACAAATAATAGTTCTTTGCCCCCACTTAACAATATCATTAGGTTTATTCTCTAGAAACATGCCTGATTTAAGACTTCTCTATTATTAACCATTATTTATTGGCCTTAAGTAATAGACTTGGAGCTATAAAAAAAGGGGGGCGGTAATTTCTACATTAAGGCTTTGCTGTGTAACTTGGACCGGGAGCTAAGTGGAAATGTTTCTAAGTAGAGATCCAATTTTAGCTATTAACTACATTTGTAGTTCACAAAGGTTAAGAAGCCAATAACCCCCAAAGTTATGACACTTGAAATTCCAAATTCTAGCCAGTCAATATTTATGGAGCACCCACTGTGTGGAAAATCCTGTCAAGGCACTATGGATAGCTGAAAGCAAAGCGAACATTTTATGACCAGGAATGAACAATTCGGTTGGGACATCACCATGTCACACCCTCCGTATCATTCTAGTCACTCTGCTATGAAGTCAAAGGGAACATTACTAAGTAAACTCATTCAAAAATTCGTGTTTTTCTACGATACCAAGGTCTTATCCATGATCCTGTCGCTAACTGCAACTTCCTGAACAACCAGACACAGCTCGCTCATCATTTCCATCCCTGGTTGTTGGCGTTGGTGAGTTTCCCACGCTCTATTTGCATGAAGGCCCTTAATTCCCCTCCATGAAATACTAAGTGGGAATTAGAGCGCGGTTCCCAAATACCAGACTGAAACTCTCACAAGGAAGGAGCGAGGAAAGCTGTTCCCACATTTTGGGGAGGGTCCCTCAAAAATCAAAGGAGTAACCAATGATAAGTGAAAGGATCATCCCCGACCAGAGGTTAATACACAGCTCTGACCGGCAGACAGGACAGATAAGCATGCAGAAGGGATGGAAGATTCCATCTGCAAGACAAGAATGTCACAGAACAAAAGCACTAATTAAATGTAGATCCAAGGGGCACCTGGGTGGCTCAGTGGGTTAAGCCTCTGCTTTCGGCTCAGGTCATGATCTCGGGGTCCCAGGATCGAGCCCCACATGGGGCTCTCTGCTCGGCAGGAGTCCGCTTCCTCCTCCCCTGCCTGCCTCTCTGCCTGCTTGTGCTCACTCCCTCTCTCTCTCTGTCAAATAAATACATAAATATATCTTATAAATAAATAAACAAATAAACAAACAAACAAATAAATGTAGATCCAAAACCGGGATGCCTAACTGCACTAGCGTTACAAGAAGGCCTCGAACACAGGTATTTCTCTGGACAGGAGTATGGAAGCCCACTCGTGGGAATTTTGACCTGTGGCCTAGGGGGAGGACGTAATGATAGTAACATTTTAGTGGAGTTGGTGCAAATAGCAGACCACCCTGAATTATTTTAGGAAATGGGAACATAAAAAAGGCCCAACAGGAACAAAGCCCTGTGCAGACGGGTAGGAGATGAGGCTAGTGGAGCTCAGTAGTAAGACAGAAAATAGCTTCAGGAAATTGTCGTGGACAATAAAAAATGTGTTATTTGGTTCGATGTTTCCTCTGGGCAGAGGACAGTCTCGCGTCAAAAACCCTGGAGAGGAAGTCCTAATTTAGAAGGCAGTTATTAGGTTGGTAAAAGGCAAACTTTCTCTTTCTCTTAGGCCCTAACTCTCAAACTCAGAGACAGAGACATTGAGCCTTCCTACACATGTGCAAAGGTTGTTAGAAGCCTCCGCCTGCAACATTTCTTTCTTTCTTTGTTTATTAGTGAACCCAATGGGTAAGGGTTATCACATACCTGGTGCAAACTGAGGCTGAGAACAAGGCTGGTAAGTTCTCTGCATCACTGAGTTCGTATTTTTTCTAAGGGAGACTTAATTTGTTAGCATGTAAATCTCAAATAACTCAAGGATAACTAAAGAGGCCATTAAGAAAGCGAAGCCGGGCTGGACAGGAGAAGGAATGGGCAGGGATGAGGGGCCATTTTAGGGAAAGCAGTCAGACAATAGTGAGAAGACGACTTTAATGTTTGAACAGTGAATTGGGCCAAAGCTCTGAGGACAGAGTGTTCTCGAGGAGGAAACCACAAATAAAAAGCCCCAGAGGCTGGCCTGGGCTTGGTGTGCTAGGGAAAGAGGGGGAGGTCAGCGTGGAGAGAATCAAGTGCTGGGAGAGGTCAAGGAGGCTGCAGAAGTCCCAGCAGCCCTGCCCTGGAGATGTGGATGGCGTTTTTAGGGACGGAGGTTTAGTTCCAGGTGCTGTGGGAAGCGGGGGAAGATTTTGAAATGTGAGCAATGTGATCTAATTTAATTCTTTAAAATTATCTCAATTTTTTTTAAATTTTTTTTTATTTTTTGCTTTGTGGTGAGCCCTAGAGCTGGATCTGCGATGCTCTACACCTCTTTCCTCTCACTGATACCACCACGGCACAGACTGTATGCCCAATATTATCCTAAGTATTATTCCAGAGTGTCTACCAGTCAGAGGTTTACATTCTTTCCAGGATATTACACTAAAGAACATTTTTAAAAGGTAGTGAATAAAAACAATCCTTAAAGATGCATGCCATGGAGAGAAAAATTTCAAGGCATAAAACGTTCCTAAAAGTAGTAAAGTTATTCTGTTGGTACAGAATCTAGCAACAATGGACTACACTTCCTTCTTTAAAAAGAAAAAAAAAAAAGAAAAAAAATTGGTGCCAAAAATTCCTAAATGGTGATCAGAATAAAAATAATCTATTGGAATGGAATTCTGGCAAGAGACGGATGCTTCCTAATTCAGGAACTGCCCCCTTGGTGTTCCCTCACTGACTGCCGCCTTCTTTTTGTGACACATTCTCCTATTGCACATCTCCTAGTGCAGCCAGGGACATCTGTCATTTGCCACTGGGACAAGCATCCTGATTTAAAAACAAACAACTCCCATTGTACCTGCTTTTCTGTTCATACAGGTCAGTCACTTGGCTATGTCTCTATATTGTCAAAACTTCTAGTTAATTCTCACTCCCAAGTGATCCTTTTTTATCCTTCCATGTCTATACTGAGAACTATATTTAGGATAAATAGACGAGCTTTCAGAAGACCAATTATCACATGCAAAGAAAGAGTTGATCTGTCCCACTTAAAGCTGTGTGACTTTGAGCAAATGACTTAACCTGTCTGGATGTCAGTTTCTTCATAAAGCTATTATAAGGGTCAAAGTGAAATAAATAAATGAAAAAAATATATATATATATCTCTCACATTCCAGCACTACATACATGGTAGATATAATAAATGATAGGTCTGTTACTAATAAGTTGTCAAGATAACAATTACCAGTGTAGCCTATTTTGATGAAAAAAAGAACACAGTGAACCTGTGTTCAAAAAAAGAACACCAGTGAACAACTTCTGGTCCCAGAACCATCTTAAGAAATTCAGAGAACCATATAAGAGGGCTTATAAGAAAGGTCAAGAAGTTATTTGAACATGTGAATATTTTTAACTGAAATTTACATAAATTTGCCACATACTAGCTCAAGTTCCACACGTGTATTTTAAAAGTCAAACAAAGAATGTAATGAATAAAATAATATGATTAAACATTTATGAGCAAGAACAGTCTTTCAGGATGATTTCTCTATGATGATCTGTTTTACTTACATTCCTCTGTGGGCACACTGAAGTAAAACCCTACGAAATTCAGGAGATTATTTTTCCAAGGACTGGCATCTAGATTATTTTAAAATGACATTTCTTATTTTTAAAAAGAGATCACTTATTTTTTCCAAAGGAGTAAAACAGTTTCTTGGCCTTCACCTCTGAACTCTCACCTTCCCAGAAGACATCTCCAGCAATCTGCAAAGCCCTCCATATGGAATGATTTAATTTGACAAAGGACAAAAATACCAATTAACTTTATTTTAATTGACTCAACTGTGTGATGTCTGGAAAAGTTGATGACTCAAAAGAAAATATGACAAGAATGTTTTCAGATCAGAAGGAAATTGCGAAACTTTTGGCTGGGCACCAAATAGGCAAACTTTGGCAACATCCTGTCATAAACACCAGGACAAAATTGCGAGGTATGCAACAATTTATTCAGGACAATTTTTAAAGGGTTTCCATTGGATAAAATGGCCTTTTCTTTTTTCATTTAATCTTGAGTGACTGTCTGTGTTTAGTATTCTTCACAATGAACTACTAATTAGAACCAGACCTAGTACAAGCATCTCTGAAATTCTCTTCAGTGACTCCTGACCTGTGACACCCTTATGATTTCCACTGTGAGCCACTATTATGTACTCACTTGCCTTGAAAACAAAAAAAAAAAAACTTTACTTTTTTAGATGGGTTGGGATTGAATTGCAAACTTGACTTCTGCCTTAGTGTGTGGAGTTTCAAGACCGGTGGACATCATACTCACCTAATGTGTGAAAGGTGAGAGTACTCGAAGCTATGTGTTAAAATGGTTCTGAACTTGGATTCTCGCACTCATCTAGAGCTCCATTTGAGTAACAGATTTTTTCACATATTAACTGGGTGCCCTGGAGCCTGTTAGTTAACCTTTTCAAGCCTCAGTTTCTGATCTGCAAAATGGAGTTAAACGATATTCGTTCCTTTCATTGAGGGTTACAACAAGGATAAAATGAAATAAATCATGTAAAGTGTTTAACCACAGTGGACCCAATTATATTAAGTTTTACAGCCTTGTCAGTTTAGAAGGGGGAAAATGATGTTTTTATTTAAACATATGGGTCAGATATCCAACCAGATCAATAACTCTCATTACTTTGTAACATAGTTTTGCTAAAAAAAACAAAACAAAACAATTCCTTCTGGCTAACATTGATTAGTTTCAGTCTGTGAATTGTATGAGAATTTCTTTTCAGCACTGAAATCAGTCAAAATGGCTGCACCAATTTTGTCTATAAATATTACCTCAGGTAAACTTGACTCTGAAATCACAAATTTTGTTGTTTGTTTCTGAAGCCTAATTCAACAGCAGTTAGGAAACATAGACCTACCAAGTATAAGAAAAATAATATTAATTTTTATTTAGGCTAGCTATTAAGATTAATTACCTAAAAATGATAAATCAATTATAAAGAGTTCCCATGTCTAAAGAAATTTATATATATTAAAAAGCACAAAAGAAATAAAGCCAGACTTCTAAAAAGAGGCAAACTCTCTGGACTTCCTAGTGACGGGTGACCTAAAATATTATGCTCACTGTTCTCTAAATGTCAACCAGGAGACTCCAAAGGACAATATCGTCACACCAAACTCTCCAAAACAATTGAATCCAATGAGGCAAGTGAAATGATTAATCTGCATGGAGTGTGGAGGGGGAGCAAAAGTGATGCCAAAGCTAACAAGTTATAATAACACAAAGACATGTAGTTTCAAACTGACATCCTGCATAGCATCTAGGAATGAATAGAATCAAAACAATGACTGCAGAACAGCCGTCCCCTTCTGCTCTAAGAAACTTAATAGAAAAACTTAGGAGGTGTGAAGTTTCTGGATGGTCTTTCAGGGACCTTCAGGAGTATCCCACAAGGCTTGGAGACCTTTGGAAACGATACTACAGAGATGAAAATGTACAGTAACTAAAGCACTTTTCACTTTCTCAACACTTCCTCAGAGAAATATACTCAAATGCAGTGTCACTCAAGGGGAAATCAAATTTAATTGCTACAAAAAACTTACTTCCTAGCAAGCAGTTTCACTTCTGTCTTCAGATTTGGCGTGTAAATTTTCTCTTTAACCTAAGTTCTTGATGATACCTTGAGGAAATATGACATAGCAGGAAAGACTCAAACCAGAGACTTTATGTGGCTTGTAGCAAGAGTTTTTCTTAATTCAAGTTGGTCTCTTCTCCTAGACTTATATCTTGATGTCAGTAAGGCAAAAAGTAAGCCAAGGATGCTTTTGTACCTTGACATAATAAAACAAGATGCTTAAAATATTTGGGAAATGATCAAGATATGGACTTTATAATGCAGTAATCCCAAGCAATTTTGATAAACAAGAAAGATTATGGTGTTTTCTGACACACAAGGAATGAATGTGTCAATATTTTTACTTTTGTAGTTTGTCTAAAAGGAGTAAATACACTTGGCAGAATTCTCAATATGTTATATACCCACAAATATATATAAATATATATTTATATTTATATTTATGGAAAGAAGCAAGAAAGGAAGGTAGGAAGGAAGGAAGACAGGAAGGAAGGAAGGGAAAGAGAAAGAAAGAAAGAAAGAAAGAAAGAAGAAAGGAAAGAAGGGAAAGAAAATATGCACACACACACACACTTAATTCGTGTTAACAGTTGCATAACAAACTATTACATTAGGTAGTATCTATTTACTAATTTCCTATAGATCAAAATGCACATGATTTGCATATAATGCTGTAATAAACATTCTTACACCCAAACCTTTATGCACTTATATGAACTTTTAAAAGTGGTGTTATCAGATCAAAGGATTCAAATATTTGTAAACTACTAGAAAACCCCTAGATATATCCATATTCGAACTCAAGTTAAAAAAAAATCTCAGTGAAATAAGTACAGACCTGAATAAAATACTCAGGATATAACAGAACACAAATACAAATAGAGGCAATGAGACATAGATAATGTAATGAAATAGTCTAATGTGTCATATTGGAGAATCAGAAATGGGAAATTCAGACAATATAAGGAGAGGCAAATTTTGAAGGGAAAGTGTCTGAGAAGGTTACAGAACCAATGATAGATATAAATATGTAAGATTTGGGAAGTCCACAAATCTACAACCACGGTTATCATAATAAAAGTAGAGAACACACACACACACACACACACACACACAAATTTACAAATGTAAAGCAAGTAGGGAACAAAGACAAATAATAAAGAAGGAAATAAAATTAGACAGTAAACATCCAAAGAGCAACATCGAAGGGAATGCTGTGAACTGAAACACAGCATAAGTTAAAAAACCACAGGGTTTTGAGTTGAGGGTAAACTCCGTTTCAGCCAACATTAAGAAGCAACTTCCAAAATAAACTAACATGAACTTAGACCTTATCTGTAGAAATCTCGCAACCATATTACAATAAGGGGAAAGGGTTTAGAATTGCTATACTATTTACTCAGTAAAGTTACCTTAGAATTATGGGGGTTAGTTCTGGTACCATCTTTGTTTCTAGTGAAAAAACTCACAAGTTCTGTTATTCTAGGAGCAGGTGAAGAAATTAGGGATATTTAATGCAAGTAATAGATGGAGATCATGATAGCTATTTTTAGTTAGGTCTCAATGAGACCTAAGGCAAATTAGATATGTCTTCTATGGGATAGTTTTGAATGATTGTCACCCAGAACAGGAATTGAATATGTTTGTACCTGGGAACTACATGTGCATTGTCAATATTTTGAAGAAAAATAACCTAATTATTAGAACTAAACAAAAATGGAATGAACTCTTTCAAAAGATAGTGAATTTCTATCATTACAGATATTCCCAAAAAACCCTGAAGGCATTCGGCAAGTAGGCTATACAGAGAAGTATACAGGAAGAAAAAAAAAAAAAAGCTTTAAGTCATGTGTTAGTTGGTCAGGAAGGAGTTGAGCCTCCACTGAGGGTATCTCTCTAAAGGAAAAAATGGAAATGAGTGGAAACTAGCTTTCACAATATCCCGTTTAACCCAGCAAAGACCTCAGCGTGGCTTTACCATCAAATCAAAACAATCAAAATGGAATAGTTAAATATTGCCGCTTTTTTCCTAAATTTAAAAGAAAAAACCCAGTTCCTCCTATGTATATGGACTTTTAGTTTAAAAAAAAAATCTGTTGGGTACATTTATTTACTCACTTGCCTGAGGCACATCAAAGAAAAAAAATAGAGCTCTAGGGATCAATGACAATATTGGGAGTGCCGATTTCCATATTTTCACCCTGGTAATTTGTGAACTACTGTATATTATTTCTTTTGATGAAGTTAAATCATTTAGTGGCATGGAGGAAAGAGCAATGGGACCTGCTGAATTGAAATTCTGCGCAGCAGAGAGGGCAGTAAACTCAGGAGAGATGTCACCTGGATTCAAGTGCTCACTCTGCCATTTGCTAGTTCACTAGCTCTGTGACTTTAAGTGACTTCATGTCCCTGAGCCTCAGTTTTCCCAACTATGAAATGAGGATCATAGTAACTACCTTGCAGGGTTACTGGGAAGCTTAAATAAGAGGAAAAAATTCTAGCTCTGTCCTCGTGGAGAGTTAGTATTTGATATGTGTTAGTTCTCACATCTTCCACTAATTGAGTCTTGATTTGTTTGTTTTTAAGGAATGAACAAGACCATTTCACTAGACTAAGCTGCATCAAGGTAAGAATCAAATCTTGGCTGGGTACCATTATATACCCAAGGCATGGCACAAGGTAGGCACTTACAAATAAGTTGATATTATAACATAATATTTTAATTATATCATTAATTTGAAAAAAAAAGTTAAGATCAAAATTTCCAGGTCACCTTATGACTTGCATTACTATGCTAAAGCAATGACGCTGTCTCAAAATTTAGGAAATAGTAACTTCTTTTTTGTACTTTTAAATGCTATATCCAATAGGAGCATTTTCCAATTGAAGAGGCCACTTACTCTATAGAACAATTTCTTGGAACAGGCCAAAACCCCCAAAGCCTTAACATCTAACCAACAAAGGCTGCCTTTTAAGTGTGTATTTGTAGATGTCATTTTTAAAAAAATCAACTTCCCACTTCAGCATAAGAGTCGAGGACCACATTTCCAATAAAATCCATCTGGTTTGCATTGCATTTCAGAATTCAAAACCAGGTGTCTTTCATGTGTGTTTAATTTTAGAGGGAGAGGGTACCATAAGACATGGAATGATTTGAAGTTGTTTAATAACACAGATAAAGGATATGCTGAAACTGTATTGCCAAAATACAATTACTTCTTGTTGTTGTTCTTATTGTTGTTGGTATGGACTGAATTTAAGTTTTCTTTTAAGTTATGAACTTGGACTCTAAGATAGTAAGCATCATCTTAGGTACATGTTGAACTTACGTACATTCATAGATGTTCGTAGACTGTATGGACTTAATGAGAATTTCAGAAACTAGACCCTCCCCCCACAAAAAGAGAGCAAAGAGGAGGCAGGGAAAGTGGGAGAGGAGAGAAAAATCCTTCTCTAACATCTTTGTCAAACAATTACTCATCCTTGGGAAATGTGGTTCAGTTTTTTTTTTTTTTGATAATGTAAAGTTTAAACAAAATAATAATTATTACACTAGTTACAGAAATCAAGCTGTCTTGGGGGAAAACTTTTTGATAAATGAAAACCATTTCATCTCCTTGTGTACAGAGTGCTATAAAGTGATTTCCCCTGGGAGAATGAGTCCACTTTTAATGAAAATAAAGCCCATGCTATGCTTCCATACACAGTGTTTTCAGACTTGCCCCCAGTCATCAGAAAATCACTAATCATATACAACTCTCCAGTGTTAGCATGATATATGACATTTTATTTGCTAAAGCAAGTAAATGCCACCAAAGATGTGACTGTCGAAGAGAGATCCTTATTTTGAAAAATCACTGACACTCAAAAACTTAATTTTTCTTGAAAATGTTAGTCGATAATGATTTTTCTTGAACATCCTTAAACAGAAGTTGATATGGACATAATGGTACAGGCATCTATGTGGAAATAAGATAATCCACATTAAGACTATTTTAACTAATTAATAATTAACAGATAATTTTTTAAAACTGTAAAAGTATCATTTACTTCAAGGCAACTAGCTCTGAATCAAAATTTCTTCTACACTATATGTTCTGCCTTTAGGGTGAGATTTCAACAAACGCAGTCCTTAGTTGATATACGCAAACTCTCTATGTTCTTAATTGAAAAGATAACCCTTCTCAGACTGCAAAGATACAAAGGCTAAGTTTACCAGGTACAATGATTCAGATCATGTCGTTAAAAAAAAAATCTATTTATCATCTTGTTTTATATTATGCAAATCATATATATAAAAACACCAGAAAATGTTTTGGTTTAAGAATTTTGTAGGAGAGGGGTGCCTGGGTGGCTCAGTGGGTTAAGGCCTCTGCCTTCAGCTCAGGTCGTGATCCCAGGGTCCTGGGATCGAGCCCTGCATCGGGCTCTCTGCTTAGCGGGGAAGCCTGTTTCCTCCTCTCTCTCTGCCTGCCTCTCTGCCTACTTGTGATCTCTGTCAAATAAATAAATAAAATCTTAAAAAAAAAAAGACATTTGTGGGGGAAATTGCTCAGGCACCTTCTTACATTGAGTGACTCATGGTTATAGGGGTTGGGGAGGGGCGGCTGTGAGAACTCTACTATGGAGCCACCTCTTAGGTGCATTGGGCAGCTTATACCCACCGGTAAGAGAGGTGCAGCACCATGTTTCTATGCATTAGTCATATATCTGGCAGCCTTTCAGGGAGCTGAGCTCTGTGTTCAGTTCATTCACGCAGTGCGAGCTGCACGGCTTAGTAGGTATGTGACACTGAGAAATAATGTCACCTCTTTGAGCTTCAAGAGTATTAAATAAGACAATGTTTGACATACACAGAGCTAATTTTCTGGTCCATAGTAGGCATTCAGTATACTAGGTGGTAGTATAATATAATAATAGTAATAATAATTACTATTATTTTTATTAAGCCCCAACCCAAGAGAAAAATTATTACTTAATGGGGCCCTATCAGAGTGCACAGGGTCAAATATAAGGAATGTCAACCAACAAACTCAGACATTTGCAGTCATGTTCAAATTATAGAATAAAGAAACATTATTACAAGCTAAGTAAGATTAAGGATCACCTTTTCCTTTAAGAAAGGCAGAAATAAATTGGACTTTTCTAACTATCCCAGTTTAAAGACTATAAGCCTTATTAAACACACAGTAAATAATGGCTTTTCATTAATTTGATTTATTTAGATGTAAAGAAACTGGAGAGATGCACAGCCTGAACTTATTATAAATCCCAAACTTCTGAACTGCGGAATGAATGGTATAAGCATATAGTCCATACCCCAAAAGCAGAAATCAATGTTTTAAGGGTTGAAGCAATTTCACTAACAGATGGAAAAGATTTTTTTCCAGATACATTGCAAAGTTTTGAAAATAGAGATTAATAACAGAAATACAACACAACCCTAAGGTGAACTTAGTAGGTAAACCAAGATTGAAGAATTCAGAGAGTTCTTTCTTTATGACCTGATTCTTCACCTACCTTAGTCCCTGAGGGATCTGTGGATCTTGTAGTAGTTGACTTGTAGCAACTGGGGTGGTCACCAAGTTTTTCACTGGCTAAACACTTACTGAGTATCTACTATATAGTCAGACACTATGCCAGACTGCAGAGACACAAAAAGGACTAAGATGCTTCTACTGTAGCTGCCTTAGAACCTGGTAACATCCAGTGGCTCTAGAAACAGGCAGATGAAGAGTTACTGTCCAGCACAGCAACAAGAGTTATCAAAGAGCTATAACAATGCATGGTGCCCTGTCCACCTGCAGAAAGGGGCAGTCCAGTCTACCCTACAGAGAGAAAAGTTTACACTCAAGATGTAACACTTGAACCAGTGCCTTTGGAATAGCTGTCTTGGGCAATCTGGTCACAAGTGGCGGGCTTGAAGTTGTCTTTGCATAGCACTTATATAAGATTGATAAAATGTCAGTTGTTCACAAGAGAAAAAAATAAGGAGGAGACATAACAGATATGGGGGATGTGAGGGCAAAGTCACTCCAAATCTCCCTCCCATCTTAGTGATACCACTAATTTCAATGAAGTACTTAAAAATGAACAGAGGTTTGCAAGATTGAAATAATGAGCAAGGCCAGCACTGGCAGAAAAGCAAGAGGGAAAAAAAAAAAAAGACTTGGAGGAATTACAGTTGTTTAATTTGGTGAGGACTGTGCCTCATTCTGGCAGTAAATTAGAATCTCTTGATGGTATTTTTAAAATACAATGGAATAAAATAGAATTTTTATTTATTTTTAAAATTTTATTATAATATAATAAAATAGAATATCTTAATTGGTTTTTTTTTTTTAATACCAATGTCTAGGTTTCACCTGAACTCAATTAAACCACAGGACCTGGGCATGGGGTCTTGGCATTGGTCCCTGTTAAAAGCTTATAAGGTGATTCTGAATTACAGCCGGACTCCAGAACTAGTGCTCTAACAATGCATATGGGGGAGGGGAAGAGGGGTGGAGAAGAAGCAAAAAGTAATGCTAGAGATGGGCACCTCCCCTTCAGATTTTGAAAATTAGATCTCATCACACAAGCAAAGTAGAGAGCTCTTCATTAGTTTTTAAATGGAAAGTGGTATGGTAGGATGGACATTACGTCATTTGGGAAGAAGTACAAAGATTGAATTGAGTGGGAACCAAGTAGGAGGCAAGGAGACCAGAGTTCAGTGATTCCAGTCAAAGGATGGTACATGCTGAAGTGGCAGTGTGGGTGCAGAGAAGGAATGGGTTTGAGAGATTTAGAGGGTTTGAAAGACTAGAACTCATGTGCCTGGGAATGTAAGAGAAAGAGAAAAGTCAAGAAAAAAACCTAATTTCAGGTTTGAGCAATCTGACAGATGGTTTTTCCAATCACCAAATCATCACATACAGAACAGAACAGGAGGGATTGGTGGAGGTATAGGGAGATGAATGAGGCATTGGATAATTTGAGTTCAAGGCATCCGGGGAATAGCCCTGGGAAATGCTGGCATTTACCAAGCATGTGTAGACGTGTGGTGGTACTCTGAAGAGAGACCTGGGTTGGAAAGTAGGTCTTGGAGGTGGGGAAATTTGGATAGCAATGTTGAAGTCTCAGCTGAGGATAACCTCCCCTGGAGTGAGTATGCCATGAGGAGAGATGGCAGAGGGCAAAGCTGTGGAGAAATGTGGTTTTAAATGTCTGCTTCAATGGCTCAGAGCCATATAATACTTCATTTGACCAAGCAATCCTACGCAATATCACAGTAAATAAAACATTACTGGTTGAAGAATGCATATTGCAACACTGCAAATTAAAATGAGATTTTTTCATCACCTATGTAATTAACTACCTTCTCCTCTCCTTTTAAATCTGAATAGCATTTTTTTTTCCTATTAGCACAACCTTTTTAAGAATTGTTAGGCTTAGTAAAACAATTTTATACAGCATCTTAGAAGTAGGAATCAAGAGTCTAAAGAAATAACATTGTTTTACTAATTTATATCATTGCTGGTAATCAATCTTAAGGAATAATTATAAAAACACAACAACTTTTAATAAAGGATATTTAATTCACAGTAACACTCATTGTATTCAAGATTATTTACAATAGTGAAAACCATCAGAAACAGAAGTACCTGTTACTTGTGCATTAATGAACTAGTTAATTAGTGATGCCAAAAAATTGGCATAAATTTATATTATAATAATTGGAAGAACGGGTTCTGAAATAAGTTTTTACTGCCTGTTGTTGCCTATGTGACTGTGGGAAATTACTAACTTCCCTAATCTTTCCTTACATTAGCTATAAGAAAAGGATAGTAATAACTATTGCAGAGGCTTGTTCTGAGCATTAACTGGGGAGAAATTAAAGGGAAAACTGCTAACATCTATCGAGGGCTTGCAATAATCCAGGCATTCTTCCAAGTATTAATATTTTACATATATCTTAATATTAATCTTCATAAAATCCTCATTTTAAAGATGAAGAATCTGATGTACAGAGGGTTGAGCAAGGTCACAAAACTGAAGAATGTAGGAGTGTGGATGCTTACCAGACAGACTCCAAAAGCCTGGCCCATAACTGCTGGGTATCTGACATCTGGGAGGACTCAATAAACACAGATGATTATTACCATTATTATTAATTTAAAAGAAATTAACGAGAAGAAAGAGTGTTTGTCTTTGGGTGGTGAGCCTATAGATACAAATTTTGTTCTTCTGTTTTTCTGGGTTATTTTTAAATTTCAATTTTTAACTCTCAACCTTATATTACAAGAGAATAAAAGAAAACTTAAAATAAGTCAAACAACAAGAATCTCAGTTCCACTTCTTCTTCTACCACTATTGAAAGTAATTTTGTTGATTTGTTCACTTCAGTGTTTCTTCAGTATTCTTGAATATAAAAAAGGTTGATATTTAACTCTGACTTTAAATATTTTTAACAATGGAATTCTTTAAGAAAATACATTTTATTTTTTATCTTATTTATTTATTTTTAAAAATATTTTATTTATGTATTTGAGAGAGAGAGAGAGAGCATGAGCAAGGGGTGGGGCAGAGGGAGAGGGAAAAGCAGACTTCTCACTGAACAGAGAACCCAATGCAGGGCTTGATCCCAGGACCCTGAGATCATGACCTCAGTTGAAGGCAGATTGCTTAACTGACTGAGCCACCTAGAAGCCTCAAGAAAATACATTTTAGAAGCCTACTAACAAACCACATATATCTTTTCTGATTGTAGAAAGGAGAGGTAGGAGATTTAAAGAGGAGGTAAACAGAGTGGGGAGGTCTGGACTATCATACCCCTACAACACACACACACACACACACACACACACACGCACGCACACACACACGCTCTCAAGGGAGGTTTAATTATGCTGCAGCAACAAGCAATCCCAAATTCTCAGTTGGTTTTAGCAACAAGGGTCTCTTGCCTGTGCTGTATGTCTAAGATACGTAAGTGGGGGTGATGAGATGAGGAAAAATGGAGGTGGCGGATTAAGCTCCACAGGGTCACTCAGGGATCCAAGTTAAAGGAGACTCTCCCATCTCATGGTTTTGCCTCCAAAAGTTCATGGACTTCTTGGTTATGAGGACAGGGGGAGAAAGAGACTAGGTAATAGCCTTTATCCTCCTTCACCAGGCAATGAGATGTGTCACTTCTCCTCATATTTCCATGGCCGGTACTGGTCAAATTGCTCAGCCAACTGTGAGAGGTCTGTGATGAATGGTCTTGCTGGTGCCTGGCAGAGGAGGAGAAGCAGTTACTGAAGAGACCCAGCACTTTCCTCCACACACATCAAGGAGGCCCAGAAGGATCTTCAGAGCCCAGTCTTACCCCATCACTCAAGAGATGTTCAATCTCATTCTTCCTACTCAAGTAGTCTGTGAGTCTTTGAGGTCCACGAAAACTTTCAATAGCTGCCCCTCTTATAACCCTGATATGAAATGCGAGCATGAATACATTGCCTCATCAACCCTTGCTGTCCTTACATTCTTAGGTATAAACAGATGTCCATTTTCATTTCTCGTGTGAGCACAACCAATAATGTTGTTCTGCACTTTGTTTTTCAGTCAGTGTCACCTTCCAAATGAAAGAGGGATTTGATAAGAACAAGGAAGTCTGTGTTCAAATAAATATCAGAAATACTAGAAACAATTAGGTGTATTTGTTGCAGAATTACTTGTGTTTAATATGCGAGTACAGTTATAATTTTCCATAAGGTGGTTATACTACACAGCATTTCCCAGTATCCAAACTCTTTTCTCATCAAACTCTTATTGAAAAGTCTCAAATCTCATACTCCCTAGAACACACTCAAGAAAATGTCACATATTATAAAATATGTTATCTTCAGCACAACTAATATTATGATGCTCATAGATATGGTGCTGTGAACCATATTTTGGCTTATCCTATTGTTTCTAATGCCTTCAACAGCCGTAGGAGTGAAATATAGGTAAGCAGATCCCCAAATCCCAAATTACACATGATAGTGGGTATGAGGTTGATTAGCAGTGTTGCCCCCCACCTAACTGTAATGATGTTACATAAAAATCTTTGCATGGTGCTATGCAACAGGGGGGCTAGTTTTCAACACTAACCCTGATAAGTGAAAAACTCTCCCATCTAAGGGAGGAGAGTGAACCATCCTCTGTGTTAACAGAGCACATCCAGCAAAGAGAAGACAAAAACAACTGAGCATTCAGGGCCTAGAGAGCTACAGAACCAAGCAAGTAAATGCCATGCCTGGGACAAGCCAACATTTTGTAAAACCTTTTCAAGACAGGATTCTGAATAAACAAATTGATAAAGATTGATAAAGATTGGGTGGCTTTTGGTAAGTATATGAAGGAGGCCTGACAATAAAGGGCCTCAAAAAGAGAAGTTACAATGTCAACCTCAATGGTGATATTTTGTAAGTTGAGAATGTCATGTGTCACAAAAAAAATGGGTTTAGCAGAATTCAGTAGATTAACACACTTTTGACCAGGGTTTATACCCCTAGACACATTGACCATGAGCTTCTATTGACTTACTTATGAGAAAAAGGTAACAGTTTTATTAGAACCATCTCTGAAACAAAAAAGGAATTATGACCAGAATCCAGGAGTGGCCCCCTCCTGACTAGATACCTTTTCCAACACTGGTCCCCAGAGGCATGCCCACCCACTTGACACACCATGCAAAAATGCTCTTTGTTACTTGATATGCCTTAGCCCTAAGTCCTTCTTCTTCACAAGCAAAGAAAGGCACACTTGCAGAGACAACTTAAAAGGTTTGAACTTGTTACAGAAGCTGAGCTTTCTGGAAAGATAATTCTTAATGTCAGAAGGTCACAGTACAGCAGGGTTATGATTGATTCTAGTTTATAGTCCATTGTCCATGTTACCAAGAATCTAGAGCGAGCACTGCCAGGGCTCTCCAAAAGGTCTAAGCATCTGAAGGCTTTCTACCACTGTGGCTTATTCATGAAAACACGTGGTCGACTCCAGTACACTTTTGACCTGTCTATTCATTCATGAATTAGAAAATGGACTTAAATAATTTTCTCCCCAAAGTATGTGCTTTGTAATTTTCATGTCACATGATTACACTTTTAAGAGTATAAATTCTATTTTAAATATTTTGGAAACTACAGTTTTTATTATTCCTTGCTATTCCATACATTTGATCTCAATGTCTATGCTTTTTTTCAAATTCCCTCTAATATATTTATGGTTTGAATGAAATGAAATATAACTACATGCAGATATAGAGAGTGAGAGATGTGACCTCAAACAGGAACACGATTCTCTTTTCACAAATGCAGGGATAGCCAAATATATATTGGCTCCCTCTGGGCAGGAACTATATTTGTCTTGCTTGCTAGAACAGACCCTACAGTAAGTACTCAATAAATATTTGCAAATTATTTAAGCAATTGCCTATGAAAATATAGAGCTGGAAAAAAATTCTTTTTCATTACATTTCTATAAAACTCTACCATCAAAGATAAATTATGATTAAGAGCCTGGAATGAGTCAAACTGCTTTGATTGAAATTCCAACTCTAGTGGGCCTAGGTGGCTCAGTGAGTTAAAGCCTCTGCCTTCGGCTCAGGTCATGATCCCAGGGTCCTGGGATCAAGCCCTGCATCGGGCTCTCTGCTCGGCAGGGAGCCTGCTTCCTCCTCTCTCTCTCTCTCTGCCTGCCTCTCTGCCTACTTGTGATCTCTCTCTGTCAAATAAATAAAATCTTTAAAAAAAAAGAAAAGAAAAGAAAGAAATTCCAACTCTACCATTAAATATCTCTTACTTCAAGCCTTAAGTTTACATTTTCTATGCTTTGGTTTTTCTTGCCTTTAAAATGCAGAAAACAGTAACCCTAACTCTTAGAGTTCTCATGAAGATTAATTTAGAGTTATAACGAGGATCACGACGGAGGGGTTCAAGTATTCACTATGTAAGCATGAGGTCCATGTTCACTACTATCACTACCACTATGATAACTGTGACTCCCAATGTCACAGTTTCTTTGCTTATGAGGCAACGTGTCTGGATAATGGGTTGCTTTCAAACACTTTCAGTATACCTATTATGGTTCCATTAGAGAAGCAAACCCCTCTACGTGATGTGGAATAAGGGACTTATTTTCAGTATTATACCATATACCAAGATCTGAGCTGTAAGGAAGTCTATGGAAGGCTGTTGCGTCCATGTCTGTCAGTGGGCCTGAAATGGCCATAGGTCAGCAGAGTCAGCAACTGGGAAGAATCTTAAACATGAAGCAGGGAGAGCATGAACTAGCAGACTCTCGAGGACAACAGAAACCCATGAGGTCAAGCTGCAATTCACCTATGCATTTTGGCACCTCCAACTGTGATGATGCAGATGACCTGTAGAAGAAACTACCCCACCTCACCACAGCAGAGTTGCATCATGGTTGGTCCAGGACATGGGAAAGCTGAAGGAGTTGTAGGACCGGTTGTTGTCTCGTGTGAATAAGGTAATCTGGCAGATCAGGGACCATGTATATGTGTTGGCCCCTCCACTGAACCTCAGAGTATGAGGATACTTCTCCATTTGCCTGCCAAGTATACAGCCAACTTCTCTTGTGACCAGTCCTAATCTGGAACTACACAAGGGAGAACTACTAGAAAACATAGTTCTAGTTAGGCTATGTTGACACAGCACAAAGCCACTGCCTTTAGCAGTTGACAGCTATCTTTAGGTGAGCTCTCTTTCTGTGGAAAATGAAGGACAGTGTGTAAAATATGTTGGATACATCCTATCATATCATATCATATCATGGAAAATGAAGGACAGTGTGTAAAATATGTTGGATACATCCTATCATACATCCTATCATATGAAGCTATGATGTCAGTTATGTGCGAGACTGCTAAGTGACATAAAATTGGCTTTCTAGTCAGGAAAGTACAAATGATTAAAATCAACTCTAGGGATGCCTGGGTGGCTCAGTGGGTTAAGTCACTGCCTTCAGCTCAGGTCATGAACCCAGGGTCCTGGGATCGAGTTCTACATCAGGCTCCTTGCTCAGCAGGGAGCCTGCTTCTCTCTCTGCCTCTGCCTGCCACTCTGTCTGCTTGTGCTCTCATTCTTTCTCTAACAAAAAAATAAATTTTAAAAATCTTTTTTAAAATAAATAAATAAAGCTTCAACTTAAAAAATAAAATAAAAACTCTAGATTCAATCATTTTTTAATTTTCAATTTTAATCTGACAGACCACTCTGAATAACCATGTAGACAACAAATGTCCTAATAGTGACTATGTCAAAGTTTCAGTCCAATGGTGGGGAATAGGAAGGAGAATATGAATGCTTCCTAAATCCGATCAATTTGTGATTACAGGATTTAAATACATTTAATCTGTAAGATTTATATTTGCACAATATGTTGTCTTCACTTTTTTTAAATCATGATCTTGATGGTAAAGATGGGCTGTTTTCCTAATAATTGTTAGACTTCAAAAGAATATTTAAAATATGAAATGATAATTCCCATGAATCCAAGTGTATGGAATGAAAACATTTTCATAGGGCACACACTCAGGATGCATTATGTGTGTGTGCCTGTGTGTGTGTGTGTGTGTGTGTGTGTGTGTGTGTGTGTCTTTGTATACATTTTAGTAGTCATCTAGGATTTAGAAGTTACGATCTCTGGGGCCAGCAAACTTTTTCGGTAAAGAACCAAATAATGAATATTTTCAGCAATGTGGGCCATATGATCTCTGTCCCAAGTACTCAGTTCTACTACTGTAGTGCAAAAGAAGCCATATACCATACATAAGTGAATGGGGATAACTATATTCCAATAAAACTTTACTTTTAAACACTAAAATATGAATTTTAGGTAATTTTCACATGTTATGAAATATTATTCTTTAAAATTTTTTTCAACCATTTAAAAATACAAATGTCATTCATAGATCACAAGATGTACAAAAAGATCAACAGGCTGGATTTGGCTCATAGGTCATATTTTTTACCAACTCCTGACCTATCTCAATGGAAATCATTAACCAATTAAGAAGACTAAAACATTTTATCTAAAAACTGCAAATATTTAACTAAATTTTCTCATGTAAAAATAGATTTAAGAAACTTGAGATTTTTTAAATATCCAACTAACTCTCTATCATTAAAACACAATGATTGAAAACTAAAATCTACTTGGATACTCAAAATTGCATATTTCATTTCCATGGTTGTACCAAAATAGTATATATGCTTCATATTCATGTTACTGGGCTGAAAAATCTATTATTTTATTAAATAAGAAAAATAAACTTTTGTATTTGAGTTTGTTTTTAAATCAATGCAGGCCTTTCACAGAGTTAAGATTACTTCTTGGCTGCATAGGAGCCTGTCAAGAATAATTAAATAATCTCTTGTCACATCATCACAGTTAGTTGTTGAGTATCTTGCTTTTTCTATCTTATGGAAAAAATGAAAACCTAAGCATTCTGCCAATATGTTTTTTTTCCCTAGTGCTCCAAAAGTTTACAAAGCCATCAGTTGCCATAGAAGCAAAAGCATATAAGTTGTAATGCATAAAATATGTCCAAACATGGTATGGATTATCAGATCAATCTAGTGTGTAAGAAAGGCCTTCACAACCCTGCCAGTTGATTATGGGTTTTGTGTCCCATGAGGGATAAGCTTGATATTCCATGAGGAAATATCATATTACGGTGTTGATTCCATTGTGTTTATCTCCAGCAAGTGTTCTGGGCAATGTTATCAGAGACAACAATGTTTTAAAAAGGGTTTCAATCTCTTAGCAAGAATCAGACTACAAATAAATCAAGATTTAAATTTTCTCTAAAATGAATCTGGAATACAATTTAATATATATTTCCAAAGAGGAATAAAATTCTCTATTAAGTTCATGTTAAAAATCCTTTGTCTGTAGCCATGTATTCTAAAATTATGTGTTTTATGCAAATTGAATAATAATAACATACAATGTGAGGAAAACATTTCATCAGAATAATTCAATAATTAGTGTAGAAGACTATAATCCAAAATACTCACATTATTTTATTCCTCTAAAACTCAAGTATGCCTAAGTGGCTTTTATTTATTTATTTTCCAGAACTCATCTATTTTGGTCCTTTAGTATTTTCCTATTGAAATCTTTTTATATTTATGAAAGTAAATTGGTTACTAAAAATAAATATTTACTATTATGCACCTCTGGTTTTCACTGGAAGAAAGCTACGTAAGTATTGGTCTTCATCAAATAATAGGGAAAGGAACAAAAGGCCATAGTTTTAAAGTAATGCATCAGGAAGTCAAAATATTTAGAGGGATTTAAAGTTAAGACAAAGTGAATAAAGATATATTGATAAAATATGGTATTGCAACCTATTCATTAAAAGTGAAAAGTGAGGAAATGGTCAATAAAATACAGTTTTTAAATTCTTTATTCCTTATTGTTTTCTAATTCTTTATTGTTTATCCAATAAGGGCTTCTTACAAGGATGAATATATGATAAATAAAAGTTTAAATATTTTCACTATAAAATGTAACATGTATTCATAGGAAATTCTACAGAAACAAGAAGAAAAGGGGTATGAAAATTCTTTTCAAAAAGTCTGAAAATTTTGTTCATCACCCTCATACCTAAATATATCTGTGACATCTCACCACTAATTTATAATTACTTATCTACTGTAATCTTTCTTTCCACAGGGGATTATGACTACTTCTTTCTCCTCCATAGAAAACTTGGTCAGCCACATGAACATTTCCATTCTAACACTTTTAGAGGTCCTCCAAAAGTATCTTTGTATCATTGGTCCTCTCTAAACTTCAGGCTCTTCATCTGTAAAATGAAGATAAGAACATCTATGTCAGTATGCTTGGGAAGAATGAAGTGAGACTACATACATGAAAATATTTTTCAAATTGGAAAGTACACAGGATAAGTCATCTATTACTTTTATGATCTCCTATAAATATACTTTTTCAAGTTTCCGTCACTACTCACCCAGTCCTCATCACCACTATGATGGCATGATTAAAATAAGAGAATGATGGGGAAATTCAAACCCCCTTAATGTACTGACTGCATCATCAACAATCTTTGGCATATGTTTTTATCCATTTTGGTAAAACCAACCAAGGGATCTGGGACCTTATCTAGATTGTTGTAGTGATGAAAAGTCAGGGAAGGTAAGAAGAACCCTCTTGAGGGGCACCTGACTGGTTCAGTTGGTTTGGCAGTGGACTCTTGATTTCAGCTCAGGTTATGATCTTGGGATGGTGGGATCAGCTGTGTTGGGCTCTGTCCTCAGTGGAGAGTCTGCTTGAGATTCTCTTCCTCTCCCTCTACTCTTCCTCACAGCCATGCTTGCTTGCTCTCTCTACAATAAATAAATAAATCTCTCTTTTTTTTTAAGAACCCTCTTGAGAACCTAATGCGCCAGGCACTTTGCTAGAAATGTTCACATATTTTTTTAAATCTTTAGGGCAATACATATGTAACAATATTATGCCCATTTTGAAGTGGGCACAGGGAGGCTCAAGGTTCAGGATTCGTGGTAGAAGGTACTGTGTTATGATATTGGTTCTGCCTCTGAGCATGCTAGATAAAGATATATTTTTCAACCTCTTAATCAAAACCTGCAAAAAAACAAGTCCCTCTGTTGATAACTTCCTGTTTAAGTGGAGGAATCAGACACAATGCCAAATGTGGTTGTGAACAAAATCGGTTGAGGGTCTGTTAAATGGGACTTTTTTCACAGTAAAAGGCTGTGAAAGAATGGTTACAGAGGTGACTCATCGACTAAAACAAAGGTGACAAATCATTTTAAATAATATGTACCAGCACCCAGAAGTTAATTCCTTCTCAAATCCTTCTCTTCAGACCATTCTCGCCTGACCTTAGCCTTGCTCATACATACAACAAAAGTTCCCCTTTTTGCTCCACATCCTGCAGTCACTTATCTCTAATCTACAGTGGAATGAGTTATTTTTCCAAACAACATAGTCACTGTAATAAAATGGCCATGTGGTTAGGTTAGTACAGAGCATTTTTGTGCAGAATAGACCTACTTTGTTCCTATCTGTTATATAACCAACATTCATTACTGAAGCCTTAAGTTTACATTTTAGATATCTAAGCAAAAAATGTCAGAAAGGGGTCTCTTTATCTTTCTGTCCTTATTGTTCAACTGCCCGTATTCCTTTCTAATTGAAAAATGAGCAGGCTCCGTGGTAGAAAGCGCTTTCTTTTCCTGATTCCTTTCATTACAGAAAGAGTTTGGTTCTTAAAGAGCACAGGCTTGAACTCAGATCTGCAATGGCTACTCAGTATCTCAGTATGATCTTAGGTAGGAATCTTAAACCTAAAAGCCCTAATTTCCTCATGGGAGTGTTGGTGACAACCTCGGCTGACTTGGCTGCTGGAACAAGTGAATGGGACGCCTGGGTGAGACAGTGCTCTTTAAACGGTGAAGTCCTGACTTTTGTCATTCTTTTGGCCATGATTTGTTCTCCTTCAGCCATTTGTTCATGGAACAGGACCTATTTCCAGAGGGCCCTCATATGGGGCAGGTATTGTGCTATCTGCAGTGAATGATAGCATCCATTAATACTTGTCCACAATTAGAAAAATATAAAGTGATCAGTGTCTTTCAATTCTAACACATTTTTTAGGAGGAGGCAACTGTGAGCTGGAAAATGAACAAAGAATACAAAAAATGGGTATTTATATTGACATGATAAAGAATGTGCATATATGTTATGGTATGAAAGGAGATGAAAGTTTCAACAGAGCAAACAGCATGAGATATGCTTGAGAAACATGGGACTCATCTTGTCATGGGTACGGTGACACACTTTGGGTCTTAATTATAGAGGGCCTTGAAAATCAAGCTAAAGAATATGGCTTTCATTGTGATAGAAATTAGAGAGTTTTTGACAATTTGGGATGTAATAATAATATGATCAGAAATAGGACTTCCAAAATGATGTTATGAAGGAGCTCAGGAAATACTTCCCCAGTGAAGTAACCATTTTAATTATGAAAATTATAAAAATTATAAATAATAATTTAAAAGCAACCACTTGTCTCTGGAAATTTTAAATGGGAAAATATTTATTCAAGAAAATCTAGTAGCTCTTATTAAGAACAGTAAGAGTTTATGGCATCTTAACCACAACCTAGTCCAATCCCTTTCCCCGATCAGTGCAACAGGCGATCTACTCCAGGCAGGTGAGGAACCCAAAAAGTTGGGTGAAACTATGGAACAATTTATGCCTGAAGGCATCCTCAAAAAACAACAGAGCAATCACTTAGAAATTAGTGGGAGCTAACATTTGGAGGTTCTGTTGGGGACCCTCAAAACCGCCCTCAGTTCTGCAGTTCACCAGGACAACGCAACAGATGCAGCAGAGTTGTGATTTATAGTTCAGTACGAGGTGACGAAGTAAAGTCAGCAAAAAAAAAAAAAAAAAAGGTGAATGAGGTGAGGTGCAGAGGAAAGCAGGTGCAAGTTTCCAAGAGTCCTTTCCCAGTGGAGTCACGTAGGATCCATAATTCCTCTAGCCACATGCTGTGATGACACATGTGGAAAGATATTTAGCAGGGAAGCTCATCAGAGACTCGGGTTTCTACTGGAGACTGGTCACCCAGGCACTCTGCCTAGAATGGATGAAAATTTCAGAATCCCAAAAGGAAAGCAGCAGTTCAGCATAAAGCCCATTCCTTGTGCAAACAGTTTAGCCACAGTGAGCCATTATCATCAGTCCTCGTAATGTGGATACCTTCCCTTAAATCCAAGTTCCTAGAGGCGAATTACATCACAATCAAGCTGTTAAAAAGAATAATGATGTAATCAAAGCCAAACTTCAGAAAGGTTAATGCAAACAATGTAGGGGGACTAGAGTAGAGAAACACTGAACACAGAAGAGTGAGGGGGTTTCTGCATTTCTCCAATGGAGAAGTGTCAAGGAGCTGAAGGGCAGTGGAAGAGAATCCTCACTCAGTGAGCAGTGACTGTGCATGCATCATGCTTGGCGTGGCCCAAACCTTTATTCACCATCTTCTTTCCCATCATTCCTCTTCACATGTCCTATACTGCAGCCAAACTCAATACACTCTAAGTAAGTTGGTAGTTGTAGAAATGGTAAAGAAGGTCATGATGAAAAATGCAGTAACAGTTTTACTTTTACCATTTCCTATACACAGACTGTACTTCATTATTCAACAAGTTAAGAAAAAAATCACTGAGTATGAGACAGGATAGGCTAAATTATGCTACTGCAGTAGTATTCAGACTTGATCTTGCATAAGAATATCCTGGAGAGGTTTTAGTGTACAGACTGCTGTCTTCCAACTCTAAAATCTGGACAGAGTATTCTGGAGTGGGACTTGAGAATTTGTATTTCTAATAAGTTCCTTGATGAAGCTGATGCTCTTGGTCCAGGGACCACACTCTGAAAATAACTGTGCTCTTTTAGCAAACATTCCTCCAAATCCCTATGGCTTCTCACCTCAAAAGATGATTTGTCACACATGCTACCTGTACATCACAGGCCACCTAAGGGAGGGTCTCTGCTCCACACTGTCACTCAAGGACACAGGCTGGGCGCCATACTTCTGCCCCATCTACAACCCACCGTATCATGGGTTGCCAAAGCAGAAGAGAGTGATAAAACCCAATACCACTCTTTTATGTTTGGCCTATAAGTAACATCCATCAGGTCTGCTCAGGCTCTGTTAGCTAGAGCTAGTCATATGACCCTTCAAGTCTTTAGTTTGCAAGAATAAAAAAGGAAACTGGATATTAGTGAGATAGCACTTCACACCTACTAGGATCGCTATTATTAAACAAACAAAACCCAGAAAATAACCAGTGTTGCTGAAGATATAGAGAAACTGGAACCCGTGTGTGTCACTGATAAGGATGTAAATTGAGCATCAGATAATGAAAACAGTTAGCAGTTCCTCAAAAAATGAAACGGAACCACTCTATGACTCAGCTATTCCAAAAGAATTAAAAACAGGGACTCCAGCAGAAACATGTACATCAGTGTTTACTGACAGTGGTCAAAAAGTGGCCAGAACATTCCAAATGGCATCAACAGATGAATGGATAGACAAAACATGGTATAACCATATAATGGAATATTAATTCAGTCACGGAAAGAATAAAGTTCTCCTACCTTGTGGATGAACTTTGAAAATATGCTGACTGCAATAAACCAGGCACTAAAGGACACAAAAGGATTCTACCTCCGTGAAATATCTAGAAGGGTCAATTTCACTGAGACAGAAAGTATATTAGAAATTACAGGGACGCCTGAGTGGCTCAGTCAGTTAAATGTCTGCCTTTGGCTCAGGTCATGATCCTAGGATCCTGGGATTGAGTCCTGAATTGGGCTCCCTTCAGCAAGGAGCCTGCTTCTCCTTCTGCCTCTGCTCCCCATGCTTGTGCTCCCTCTCTCTGACAAATAAAATCTTAAAAAAAAAAAAAAGGAAGAAGAAGAAGTTACAGAAGGAGTAATGAGGAATCACTGCAGAACAGGTATAGAGTATCTGTTTGGGATAACGAAAAATTTTAGAGATACAGTGATGGTTATACACATTGCAAAGGTAATTAGCGCCACTGAACTGTGCACTTGAAAATGGCAAATTTTCTGTTAGATATATTTTTATATATGAAAATAAAAAAGAAATACTGGTGTTATAGTGTTTATGTATTATAGCAAAAATATCAGCAATCTCATTTTAACATGAATATCAAAACTGGTAAAATACATACCAGGACACAGATCATACCCTCAAAGAATAGAATCTTTTTTATCTTCTTATTATTAATCCATTATCATTAACAAAACTATTTATCCCATTTTATGATTAATGATAATTTAATGATATCATTAAATTATCACATATCTGTAGCTTAAGTTTCTTTGAGAAATCCCAGATGGAGGTAAGTCGTCAGTCAACACAGTAAAGTGGCCCTGAGCACAGGTTTTGCAGCTGGGGTTGTTGGCTGCATTCAAATCCCAACTCTGCCATTCATTACCTGAGTGACCTTGGGTAAGTCACTTAGCTCCCTGTGTCTCACTTTCCTCATTTTGAAATAGAGTATTGCTGATGTAGTAACTACAATGGCAATGTCCTATTCCTTTACCTGGAGCAAATTTTACGGAGGTTATTAAACTTGAAAAGTCTTTGCCTGGCAGTGATATGATGTAATCACATTGGTGAGCAGAATAAAAATGACTGAATTATGCTAAACATCTCTGTATATGAGAAAGATCCAAAGAAAATACAGTTTGTTCTAGCGCTTCTCACCTGGGTAGATGGAAAATGTAGGCCTCCCTGAAGGGTTCCACAAGGTGGAGACAGAAAGTAGGAATCTCTTGACATTTCGATCCCAGGAGTCCACCAAACCAAGGGCTGAGAGTGATTCCCAAGTCCAATTAGCCAAAAAGCTGGGGTGGGTGGAGGGATCCAGGAAGGATAGGCATAGACTCAAGAGCCAAAAAAAAAAAAAAAGAGAGAGAGAGAAGTGAACCTAAGAATAACATCAGCTATTAACAGGAAGAGGTCTGGGTCAACTGCCTGTGATTTTACTGTTGTCTAGAACTGGCTTTTATGACAAGCTACAACTATGGAACTAAGAGGCAGATGCGGTCATTTGTTCATTCAACAAGCATTTCCACATGTATCACAGCCCGCTCTGAACACCACACTCTGCAGAATGAGATGTTGGAGCCTTCGGCTATGCTGATGTATTGTTAACTGGAAAAGAACCTTTGAGACATAGGAGGGACCCCAGGGAACTCTAACATTATTGCTGTTGTTTTTAAAAGGAAGTGGAAAAAGGATACTGAATACCTCTTGCATGATGTCCCAGCAAGAAAATTCTTACACCTAGCTTGAAAAAGAAAAGAAAAAAAAAAAAAAGAGAGAGAGAGAGAGAGAGAGAGAGAAAGGAAGATTAAATCAACAGTGGGAATAAAGCTCTTTTGACCTGGTGACTTTTCGGAGCAGAAAGTCGCTTCCCTTGATGGTAGTTGAGATGCCTTGTTTGTACTCACTTGATCCCTGGGCTCTTTTCCCCTGCCCCCCAGCTCCCATTTGCCTGAACATAGTTAAAAGGCAAAGCCATAAATCAGGAAGTCTCCAAACACAGCAGGGTTCAGCTGGCGAGTAGGGCAGGGTTAGGGCTGGAGACTGGAGTCCTCTCATTTCGTTTTCAAAGCTGAACCTCTCATGGCGGATGATCGTTAATGACAGACAGCGCCGTGTCAAAGGGTTGTGTCGGGCTCCAGACCTTTCCGTGCTTTACATTCCTATGTTTAATCAAAGGTTAACCAAATCATTGCTGGTAGTGAACTGCAGCTTCGAGATGCTGTGGGTGGTCTGTCTCTGCCACTGAGGCAGACACTGCTGAGAAGAAAAAGAACCCGCCGAGAGTCCCTACGTGTGCATTCCTGGGTGTTTACCGTTTTGCAAAAACTGGAGCAGGGGACTGGCTCATGGGCTCTTGGGGCTGGAGAGGCTCTGCCATTTTAACTGGGAACGATTTTGATTATTTGAATATATGATTATTGATTTATGAAATCAGTCCTTTAATTTGTTTAGTCAAACAAACAGAAATGTGTCCAACATATTTTTTATTAGTTTTTAATTTCTCGCTTCCTGCCCAGGCCATACTTCAGCTGTTTCTCCAAGTTACTGATGGCTTTAAGGAGCTTCCAGATTAGCTCTCTGTTAGGCTCCAAAGACTGAGAGAGGAGACCTTTCCAGCGGGTGAGTTCTCAGCTGACAGCCGGGAGGACCCCCTGAGCTGGTTTACTCTACAGAGTGCTGGTCCCAAAGGAATTTAGTGGCAACAGTAAAGGAAGATTAACATTTTCCTAAATACATAGCTGGGGGCTTTCTCATGTTTGTAGGCGGGGAGTCCATCTGAAGTCTTTCTCAAACTAGAGCGTGCATACCAGTCCCCCTTGCTGCTGGTTAGAAATGCAGATTTCTAATGTTAACCATCCTGGAGTGATTTAATCTGCCCCTTTATTTTACAGATGCAGAAATAATCAGGGCAGGGCAGCAGAGGGCTGAGCCATGTGCCCAAGAACACCAGTTGGTCAGCAGAGCTGGGAGAGGTAGCTCAGCATCCTGACTCTCCCACGTGGGTAAGTATTCAACGTTGAATGCAAGATTTGTCCTTAACCTAGACAGACACATAAACAGAGCCTTCAGTTCTTTGTGATGATTAGCAATGATTAGCAGGGTTAGCCCAGGGCTTTGGGACTGTAGGGGAGAGTAACTGCTGGCCCCAGCCATGGGAGGTTGAGGGTGAACTTGAGAAGTAGGGGTTTACCCCACCGAGGGATGTGATCACCAGCATCTGTGAAAGAGTTTGGTGTGGTTAGGAGGCTGGAAATTGTGCAGGTGTCTGCAATCGGCTTGCACTCGGGCTGGGGGGTGGGCTGCAGGCCAGGGCTGAACTTGGCTGGAGAAGTAGGTTAGGAATAGACCTTAAAGGCCCTGGGTGATACTCTAAGGAATCTTCACTGCGTCCTGCAGAGAGTGGTGCTCTACTTTGTCATGCATAAGAATCACCTGGCTGGCTGGGACGCCTGGGTGGCGTGGCTCAGTTGGTTAAGCAGCTGCCTTCGGCTCAGGTCATGATCCCGGCGTCCTGGGATCGAGTCCCACATCAGGCTCCTTGCTCGGCGGGGAGCCTGCTTCTCCCTCTGCCTCTGCCTGCCACTCTGTCTGCCTGTGCTGGATTGCTCTCTCGCTCTCTCTCTGACAAATAAATAAATAAAATCTTAAAAAAAAAAAAAAAAAAAGAATCACCTGGCTGGCTCTTTAAAACACAGGTGGCTGGGCCCCACTTACTGAATTTCTGATTAAGCAGGCCTGGGGTGGGGACAAGGAGTGTACATTTCTAACAGGTTCCCAGGTGATGCCGTGCTGGGGCTCAGGGAATCACTCTCAGTAAACCACCCCTGCTGATCGTAGCCCGAAGCAGTTTTAAAAAAATAAAAGAATGTAATAGCATTTAAATCATGGAAAGAAAATCCGAGGTGGGGTGGAGAAATTAGGGTGTGCGGGCTTCAGGGAAAGAAGAATCCACGTGGTCCATTTTTTGCCATTTACCCTGTGCAACATTCTGTGCTAAGAACTCAATTTCTAGCTCTCGTGTAGCACAGACTCTACAATTGCCAAGTCTTAAGCACAGGCTTTGGTTTGAGAGTTAGAAGTGCAGCCAACAGCTTTTCCGAGGATAGAAGGAGGCACAGGTTGGTGGTCAGCGCTGGGACCAGCTGTTAGTTGCTGGTGCAAAAGGAACATTTCCACTGCAGTGAATGAAGTTTGGACACAGCTGGCTCGCCATCCGCTGCGGTGTGGGAAGGGACGCCTGCACCCCTTTCCTCTCTTCTAGGCTGCATGGGTCCTATAGATCAGGAACCTTAGCAGCCTCAATCTGACCTCACCCTCCCAGTACAAAGGCAAGTCACCTACATGTAGCTTAAAATCTGGACCCTCATCCCAGCTCTCCAAGTTCTCCTTCATCTGGAAAACGTTAGTTCCCACAACTTTCAAACATGCCATGTTTGAGAGCCTGGTTACCTTACCAAACCACAAATAGGCCATTTTTGATCCCATCTTTGTGCCATTTTTCATACTGTAATGCCGTTCTCCTTTCCTGTCTAGTCAAACCCTACCCATTGTTCAAATCCCGGCTCAGATTCCTCTTCCTTGGACCCTCCCTGTATTTCTGTAGCCTGCGGGTCCTGCCCATTGTGCAGCTCTGTAACCGCAACTGACTTGTAACTCACAGTTTAGTCCTCAGCTATGCATATTTCTGACCCCTGCTCAGTGTTTCTTTATCTCAGCCAGACTACCAACCCCTCAGAATAACGTGTGCCAACAGGAAAGCAGCAAGGTTCTCTGCACAGAGTGGAGGAATTCGATTCTCAAGTACTGATCCATGATACCAGACCAAACCATAATGTCAGCGAAAACAAGTACAACTAAAACCTGAATCAAACACACATTTTAAGTGGCACAGTAAGGCATTGTAAGCAAAATACCCCCCCCCAAAAGAGTGAAGTCCCCTAAATGTATGTATGTAGTGGTCATTCCATTTGCCCATCCTCATTGTGTTTGCTTCATGACAATATCACCATTCTATTTGCTTGTCTCCAATTTTGCAAGCATTTTTCTTCTTTTTGCTTTTAGATTTTCTTTCTTTTTTCTTTTCTTTTCTTTTTCTTT
>PISX010021724.1:0-33013 GCA_004024625.1 Mellivora capensis
AAAAAAAAAAAGAAAGAAACGCTCATTGACTGTGGGGGGACACATTATGACAGCGTGTGATCCAAGAGTGGAATCTGGGAATGGACCTGTGCAGGGGCCTCAGGGACTTTCCAGTCAGTGAGGGTGGGAACCATGCAGGAAAATGTGGGCAGAATGCTACAGACTTGAGGGAGGATCACTAGACTTTTTTAGTCTAACAACTTCTCAAATCAACAAGTTTCCTCTATCCCATACGGAAAGGCAGACGCTGACCCAGTTGATAAGCTAACTTGACTCTTTCGGTGTGGTGATTCTATTTCTGGTCAGGCCTGACTGTTTATGTAGGTCCATTCCTGTGGCTGCTAAAAGTAACTGCAAATGCAGTTGACCTTCCTCCAGCCTGCTGGTGCACATTGGCTAATGGACGGACAGTGGAGTTCTGGCCACATGTCCTTGCTGTCCTCTCCCAGCCCCTGCTCATTAGCCCCATTCACACTGACTAGGACTGAGCAGGTGGGCGAGTGGCTGCTAGATCTGCTTTCTAGCTAATATCATTTGGAGTGGAGATATTTTTAACCTTGTTAGGTTTTCCAAGATGAGAAGCAGAGGGTGGTGGAGAAACAGCAAAGATAAAGCACATGAACATTTGTGAGATTATTGTGGATGCAAACTTGAAACTTGCCTGGCACAGGAAAGCTCTCCCTGACAGCCCAGGAATTCTGTGATAATACTGACAACAAACCTCCCTTTTTCAAAATGGTTCTTTTTTTTAATATTTTATTTATTTGACAGAGAGAGATCACAAGTAGGCAGAGAGGCAGGCAGAGAGGGGGGGAAGCAGGCTCCCTGCTGAGCAGAGAGCCTGATGTGGGGTTCGAACCCAGGACCCTGAGATCATGACCCGAGCTGAAGGCAGAGGCTTAACCCACTGAGCCACCCAGGCGCCCCTCAAAATGGTTCTAATTAAAAATTAGCACATAGCACAGTACCTATAACACTCTGTGTATGTGTACACACGTGTGTGTGTGGTACAAGCATGCAAGAAAGAGGGAAATATTCACACATTTGGTCTTACATTATAAAGCTATTCATAATATTTTGTTATTTGAGGAAAATCATGATAATGTTATAGGTAGAAATTATGCAGAAAAAATATTCAAAGAGTATACTCTAAAATTTAAAGTGTTGCTCTGTTAGGTCTAAGTATGTATACTTTGGATGTATGATGCCTTTCTGTGTTGATTTTTTTACTATAAGCATTCATTAATCAGAATCAGAGTTAATTAGAAGAAAAGAAAAAAAAATCTTATCCATTGGCTCTTTCCTGCCCCAGCTCTTCTTAGATCTGTGACATCCGCTTTCTAATGTCGGGACACCTGCTGCCCCCGCACATGGCTGCTTGTTCTTGAATATGGCTGTGGCATTCCTGGGTGTCTGGGTCAGGCCACCACCTTTCTTCTATCTTCCCGAAGCTTTAGTACCTGAACAAAAAATAATGATATTAATAATAATGATAAATACATTAATAATAATAAAAAGAAATGTAGGGCCAGGTTGGTCTTGAAGTTAAATCGTGAGGCTTCTCCTCTCTTATTTTCAGAAGCATCTCCCCAGGATCCTGCATATTTCAGCAAACAAAGGAGTTGAAGTATTGTTTTCACAGTTTTCTGCTTGTCTAATCCTGGGAGCAAAGTGTATTTGCTTCGAAAATAAAGGGAAGAGAATCAAAGGTCATGGGGGTGATTGGCTTTCCTGCTCCATGAAAAGAATAAGGTGACACTGTGTGACATGTAACAGCAGGGCATTAGAAATGGTACAGGAGCATCCAGTTGTAATTAACCTTTGGAGCTCCCTGCCCTATGACATTAGGGAGGCTACTCTCTTAGCTGGCTTTCAAAAATAATGTTGGAATACGATGTGCATCCAAACCAGATCCCATAATTACACCAGGTGTGCTTAAAATTATTAGCACTATCCATCTCCTCAGATGTGGGCAGAGAATTTTTGGCTAGTGTTAAGAAAGCAGCACTCTAACACTGATATACGCAGCTTGGCTAAAAGCTTATTTGTTGGACAAAGCAAGGATGTGGTAGCAGCCAAAGTCACTTGTATTGTTTACTACTCTGCCATTCAGAAATTGCTCTGTCTTACATTTTCATGGAATTTCTATAGCATTCTGTGAGGCAGGTTATTAATCTTATTGCCCAGATACAGAACCCAAGGCTCAGAGCGTTGAAATTGACCTGCCCAGTATCACACAGCTGGTGGAGGCTAGAGCTCTAACTCCAAGCTGCGTGGACTGTTCATCTCTGGGCTCATCCTACATGTTGGATAAGTGGCTACTTATAGGAATCACTCAGGGAGCTTTTAGAAAACAGTGATTTGGGGCACCAGTCTCTCCCCACACCTCTAATAGGTTCTGGTTTAACTGAGGCCTGGGATTTGTTATTTTTTTTCTAAGAGTTGCTCAGTTGAGTCAAATATGCAGTGAAGGCTGGGACTAAACTTACTGGATGAAAATAATGATCCACTCGAGTATGTAATGCACAGAATAAGCTGATCCATGACACTATGAACCTTTTCCATCAGAGAAGGATGAAGACTGATATTTTCAGGCTGGTGCTATCTGTCAGTTGAATAAGTAATTGTCTGCTTGGTATAATTTGACAACCAATGAAAAATACTGCAAATCTAAAATGAGCTCTTCTCTGTCCCTTCATTGTGCCCAAAATAGCGAAGAACGGAAGGCCCCTGTTGGACTGCACATTGATCATTCAATGGTTAGCTTGTGGATGATTCCCAGAGGTCCCCGTGAAGGGACTGGATGGCCTACGCAGCTGGGATCCCTTGAGGGTCATGGAGGATCAGGTTATATTGCCTAACCAGTATGGAGGTATTCTTAAAATTTAATAATGATTGTAATCTTATTAGTGTATATTGGCAGAATACCATCTTTGAACGTGCTCCCATCCAAATGTTGTTCTGCTGAATGTTTGATAACCAGGGGAGGGGCAGGAATAGAAGTCCTGAGTTACATTGTTTTCCAATTCCCATGGTATAAATACTCTCACTGTGGCAAATTCTAAGCTATCAATGTGATGTCACTAAACATGGAGCTAGGAAGAGATACTCAGCATCACACCATTATATTTATACCATACACAGGTGATAAATGTATAATCGAAGAATACAGATAATAGTAAAACATAGCAAAATAATTAGGAAGTGATAAGGTCTTACCACCTTTTAAAATAGAATTTGTTTTATAAGTTTATATAATTTAATTTTTAATAAGTGCTGAGTTTAACGACCAGCTAATAAAATTTATGAGAATTTAACAACTAACTCTCAGAAATCAGTACAATCTGACTCCAGCATACCACTGACCCACCAGCATCTAACCACCATAAGTGTCACTATTGGAGAGAAAAACCTGGAAGGTCCCTAATGAATAGCACCCATGGTGCGTAAGAAGAGCAATACAATCGTCCAACAGACTCCATCAGCAATTTATGGCAGATTAACTTGTGAGATTGACTGATGAGTCATTTTATGATGTCCTAGAAGAAAAGGCAAATAGAAAAGAAGCCTCAATATCCTTACAAAGAATATGGAAATAATTTCTGAAAACTCAATAAGGCACATAAAATACAGTGGCTTCAACATAGTAATCCCTAAATAAATGACAACCACTTTTACTTTTTTTGGAGTGGACAAGAAAATTAACATTTGGTGCACATTAAGTATTTCTGAAGGCTAATGTGATAGCAAGAAAAATGCAAAAGGAATATAGGAGTTCCAAGATTGAGAACTAGACTTTACTCTGTGGATAGGCTGTGAGTTGGACAAACAGAACAGTAACTATGTGCATCACCCAGTGATAGAGAAGAAGGCACAGAATGGACAGTGGACTGTTGGAACACAGGGGTAAGCCACAGATGTCTGACAGAGGGAATAAGGATAAATGTATAGTGGGAAATCACTGCATCTTGAATTATGTTAGAAGACTAAGGAGGAATCTTTTGGGCATCACAGGTGGGCCTTTGGGTTGCAAAACAAAATAAAACAAAGCTTTTACAAAGGCTTACGAAGGCCTAGAAGGTATTTTAAAAGATCCTTTGACAGAGTCTAAGCTGTGTGACAGGTGTTGTAAATAAATTCTGAGAGGAAACCTTGCCAAGAAGTTGGAACATTACCTTGTTGGCTATAGAGGTTTTAACAAGGGAATTACATTTCAAAATACACATTTTAAAAGACAGTCTTGATCACCCTGAATGCAGTGTCACAAATGCACATGTTCGATTTGTTTGGCAGGTGGGGTGGGGGAAGACCTAGTTAGGAGACAATTTGAATTGTCCAGATAATATATGGGAAAGACCAGAATTTCTCCCTTCCTACCTCCCAAAGAAGTAGAACAAGAGCAGGCTGGAAAAATATTTAAAGGATAAAATCAATAAGACTCAGTGACTGATGGGTGTGAGTGGGCAGAGAGGGAGAGGAACAGAAGATGAGTCAGAGGTTTCTAAGTTGGGTAATGCAGTAGATTGTGATGATATTATCTGAAACAAGGAACACAGTCGAAGTAACACATTTTCAGAAATACAGTATGAAAAAGCCCAATGTGAAGCTTTTAAGCTCAGTGAGTGCAAACACCTAGATTATTTCTCTTTCGTCTCCCACCCTGCTTTGTGATCAAGTAACTTTTTTAGTCCAGGTAAGAGGAGCAGATAAAATGATGCACTTGAAAGTGCTTAAGAAAAAAAAAATGTATGAGAATATATGCAAAAAAGAAACCGCATTACCATTTATTCAACAAAAATATATTATGTCATGATCTTAAGGACTCCAGGAGCCTAGGTCAATGAGCTCCCAGTCTAGCCTTCTCTCCTGAGCAGCAGCTGGGACAGGGGACATAGACGGGCTGAATTACATAGTGGTCTTCTTTCCTCTTTATCCAGAAGAGTATGAGAAAAATATTTTATGAGGATATGAACTCAGAACAGGGAATGAGAATCTGCTTTCTGGCAGGGAAAGACCTAAAAACAAGGCCTGATCTATTAGATCAGGACATAAGACAGATTTGTCAGGAGCACAGGACTAGGTTGGGACATGAACCAAGGGACATGGCCAAGAACAAGACAGGAAAGGAAAGAGGAAGTGGGGACTTAGATAGAACGGACTTAGAGGATGAACTCACTAAAAGAAGTCAGTCTAAGGTTCATCATAAATTCACAGACATAGTGGGCAAAGAACAGCTCTGCTGAGATCAGGGCAGCATTCAGGATTATTCCCCAAAGGTAGTTCTCAGCATTCATGCCTCTCTTTTTAGTAGAGTGTTATGGGATTCCCTGAGATGCTCTGTTCATTCCTACTGAACAACAGTCATCATAGGATCCTGTTTCTAGGGGAGAACCTTTCCCTCTGGTTCAGGAGTTTCACTGGGTGCAAAAATTCACCCTGAGGATGGGTGGGCTCAAGAGTTGCTCAAGTCACATTCACTGAATTTATTACCCAGTGTTGGGCCAGGAGTTCTAGCACTGGGGTTTTTGATGAAGACTCAGATGCCAATTAAAGTAATGGCACCAAGTGGGGTTTACAGCCCAAGCAAATTGTTTCTACTACAGGAGCTTGCTACAGGTAGCAACCTGAGAAAATTTAAAGCAAAGGTCTTTTCTAATTGTTGGAGATTGGATGACTAAGAATAATATTCTATCTCCCTAACCAAAGTTATCACATTTTTAAGGATTAAGAAAATCAATCAAATACAAATCAATCTTGAGAATTAATCAACTAAATTCAGGCTCTGTCGGGACCAGCCATCCAACCCTGACCCTGAACAAGGCACTTCCCTTCCTGGGGTCCCAGGCACAGTTGTTTAGAAAATAAAGACCTGTGTCAAAGAATACCAGAATGTCCTTCTAGTTAGTTTAAGCAATGTAAATAAAGCCAGAAGGAATGAAACGAAAGCAATTATATTTTGCTCCTTCAACTCTACCTATATATGCCGAACACATGGCCCTGTGTTGGAAGAGATGTTAAATCTCACAAATTAAGAGAAAAGAGCCAGCATTTCTGCGGCAGGATAAAGAGTTGTATCTGAAAAGATAAGTCCTCCTCCGGCCTTGGCACACAGGCAGTTCCTTGAAAGACAGCTCCCACAGCACATATGCTGGTTTCAGCAATGAACATTCTGCGCCAGAATGCCACAAGGAACAGTGATTTCTCACTTACCCCATTCTTCTCAGGAACACAAGAAAGAGCACAAGAGGCAATGACTGGAACAGAGGTGACATGTTGGTGTCTTTGTCAGTGATGATGTGTTTGCTCTCACAGCCCTTGGTCAGAGTGGGCACCATCGCCTCCTAAAATGGCAGCTTGGCACCACCAGTCACCCAGCATTCCCTCTAGGACTGTCCTGGAGGGTGAGCCTTGCCACGTGGTCTATCATGTTACAGACACATGGAGAAGTCACTTCGAACGAGCAAAAAAAAAAAAAAAAGTTCAAAAACACTCATACTTTGTGTTCTCAGTAAACAAGATAGCTGTGTAAAATAAAAATTTTTAAAAAAAGTTAGCAAAATTCACTTTTGAGAAAAAAAAAAAGCGTATGTACTTTCTGAGTACTCTAGAAGTACTGAGTCCTTTACTAAAGTACTACCCAATATGGTAGTCCCGGGAGCCCGTGTGGTGCTTTAAATTTAAGTTAATTAAAATGAAATTAAAGTAACACTTCAGTTCTTCTGTCACACTGCCACATTTTGGATGCTCAGTAGCCACACGTGGGTAGCGGTTAACACACTGAACAGCACAGATATAAAACATCTCCATCCTCTCAGAAAATTCTACTGGCCAGAGCTGGTCTAAAAAGCCAACCAGGGATGCCTGGGTGGCTCAGTTGGTTCAATGTTTGACTCTTGATCTCAGGTCAGGTCTTGATCTCAGGGTTTCGAGTTCAAGCCCCCCCCCCCTCACTGGGCTCCATGCTGGGTATGGAGCTTACTTAAAAAAAATTTTAAATAAAAAATAAAAAAATATTAAAAGCTGACTAGATCAAGGAACAGTAATCCATGTACCAACAATGAGTGGGCCTCCCCTGTCATCTTTTACCTAAGACAAAATATCAACTTTTACTATTCATTGACTAATCCTCTGCCTCCTCTGTTTCCTTGAGCTTCCATGCTTTACCTCACAGCTTACACTCAGCTGTTAAGTAATCAAAGTCACAGCATTAAAACATGAGGGCAGCGTTTCCTCCGTGTCGGGAACACCTCCTGGTCTGCCAGACAACCCAGTTCACGCCCCCGGTAGCCCCACAGCCCGGCGCCTTGTGGGTCCTCATGTGGAGTCCTCGCTTCAGTCCTTTTTTCCTGTGAGCAAATCAAGTCATCTGCTCTCCCTGCCTCCAACGCCCACTCTTTAATTACCTCCCTCAGGGTTTCACTGAATGAGTGACTCAGCAGAATGACTTTTTAAACGAGCTTTCATATTTAGCAATTGCAGCCCACATGCAAACTGGGACTGGAGCTGATTTCTTAAGCAAACACACCAAGACTTTTATATCAAATTAGAGTTTTTATTCAAAATAATCACCCTGGCCGGTAACATACTTCTGCCAATTGTGCGAGCCATTGCTCGAGTCACACCTAGAACGTTCCTCAGGGACTTGGCTAGGGCACGTGTATGTGTCTTTGAGGAGGGACATGGCTACTTTCCTGTACTCATTCTTGAGGAGGTCTCCTTGAACACTGTCACAGAACTTTTGATTTTACAAAGCAAGATCACAGGCCTACTGACTCTTGAAAGTATAAGCACATGCCTCCAAAACTGAGTCTCTCGTGAGATGCCTAGGAGACACTCATGAGGTATATTTGCCTGCCTTCCATAGAGATGAAATATTCTCATTATTCTTCCATTTACTGTATAAATGTGAGAGCTTTTCTGTTCAGAGCTCATGGCCACTTCTATGCCACCTTCCATACCTGTAAATCTGATAACACTCACCTGGTAATAAATAGTTTTCTCTTTGTAATTACGAAGGGGTCTTCTGTTGGCAGGATTGCATTTGCTTTGAACTGAATGTCTGTTCACCACATCCCTCCCTCCAGAATCCATACGCTGAAATCCAATCCACAATGTGATGCTGCTAGGAGTCGGGGCCTTCCAGAGGTGATTAAGTCACAAAGGAGTCGTCGAATGAATAGACCAGTGCTCTTGTGAGAAAAGACACAAGAAAGACGATCTCTCCACCACGTGAAGATATGAGAAGACAGCCACCGGCACGCCAGAATCAGGCTCTCCTCAGACACCAGAATGTGGACTTCTCAGCCTCCAGAACTGTGAGAAATAAACTTCTGTTATGTAAGCCACCCAGTCTATGAGACTGAGCTGATGGAGAAACTTTTTTTATTCCTAATAATAAACTATTATTTCCCTCAACACACATGACACATGCATTTAAGTGGGGTTTAAAAGATTTTTTTTTTAATTTTCTTATTTATTTGACACAGAGAGAGAGAGCACAAGTAGGCAGAGAGGTAGACAGAGGGAGAGGGAGAAGAAGGTTCTCTGCTGAGCAAGGAGCCCAATGCTGGGCTCAATTCCAGGATCCCAGGATCATGACCTGAGCCGAAGGAAGATGATCAACCAACTGAGCCACCCAGGTGCCCACATTTAAATGTTTTGAACTTGTATCTTCACAGGCAAATTTGGTTCTTGGAACCCCTTCAGAATCCACCTGGAATTTGAGTAGTACAAGACTGACTGTTGACCGCACCATCTCTCTCTCGCTCTCTCTCTCTCTCTCTCTCTCTGGGTGCAGGTATGAAGGATTAATTTGGTGCCATTTGCACAGCCCTCTGAGGTGGGATAGCACTGTTTGGGTACAGAGCATTCCCCACAGCTGCCTGTTGGATATTACCAGAAAGGAAAGTTCTCTCAAAGTAAGACTTTGCTATTGGTCCTTCTCTGGTCTCCATGAAGGTACCAAACATGTGAGTCCATCAGGGTGATCCTGAGGTAGGGAATGTGGTCAGGCAGAAGTAAAACTCAACACCCCACCAGGAGTGTGGAAACCCAGGTTCTCAAGACAGCTTCTTTGCCAATAAGCATGATGTTCTGAGCAAGACCCAAGTGCTCCCAGTATCCCAGCATCTGTGTCTGAAAAATAAGTGAAGTGATGACCACAGGACCACTCTACCTCAACACTACTGCAACTCTTTAAGATTCAGGCATGGTTCCTTTAGGAACCTTAATTTGACAGACTCCAAGAATAATCTGGGGCACTACCTTAAAGAAATACAGATTGTTGATCTTGACCCCAGATGTTGAACATGACCCCATGTTCAGAGAACAAGCCAGGGAAACTGACTTTTTAACTAGAGACTAAGGTGACATTGATGTAGAATATAATGAATAAAATTCACCCCAAGTCCCCACTGTCCTGCCAAGCTTTGATTTAGTATCAGAATGGAAACCAGAAAGCTGTGTCTATAGTCTTATCTTGCAAATATACCTGGATATCAGTATGTTAGCACCTAAAAAGCACAGCCATTTTGCTCATTGTTATTTTTTCTATTGAATAAATCAGGGAATCTCTCTATTTGTCTAGAGGTTTTGTTAAATCTGTTTTCAACTTAAATGAGAAAAAATGTGGTTTGCAAGCATTTTGAAAATGTTTGCCTCTAATGCAAATATATATGATGTTTTTTATTTCCCCAGAAGAAAGGAATGAGGAAGATATAAAGAAAAGGAAATGGAAGTCAAACCTAGCTGCAAAATAACTTCTGTTACCCATGATTCCAGAAATGCCATAATAGACCACCAAATGGATGCCAATCAATTGGCTTATGATGTGCCCCCTTTCTGACACAAGATGATGACTCAGTGGTTCTGTCTCTAGGTATGAGGCTGCCAGGACCTTTGCAACACAAGCTTAGAAGGAAAGAAAGGAAAGCAGGAAGAGGCAGGACTGGGAAACCAACGCAGCTCTGGCTCACTGCTGTAGCATAGCAGAGAGTGGCCCATATTGGAATGTGCAGGGGTCTGGCCAATCTGGTTTCTAACTCAGCCAGTAGCTGCATCCAATGAGTACCTGACAAAGACTACAGGATAATAGGATTCCCCAGACAGTAACAAGAGTAGGCATTGAAATCCTATAGCAGACTTCAAGGGCTCTTTCTAACATGGAACACACATGGGCACATGCACACATGGACTTTTTTCTATGCCTAAAGTGTTATCCACTATAATCTTTAGGATACTAAATAAGCTTCTGAAAACAGAGAAATGAGTCTGGCTCTCATGGAGATATGGTGGAGACATCTCAATTAAAGATTTTTTGAAAAAGGAATAAAGCATCCAGATCTTTGGATGACACAAATAATCTTACCTGTTTGGGAGCTCCACACCCACAAATAATTCCAGATTTTAATTGGAATATCTGACCTTATTATTCCCTCTTTGCTTTCTAATAATTTGAGAAATATTTGATTCTGATGCTCAAACTGACCAATCACTAGATGGCTAAGAGCTGGTTTGGATGGTAACAGAACTGGTCCATTGAACTGCCCTGCATAGGAAACTGGCTGGAGTAGCAGGAGGCCATCTCAGCAGATGACTGTGCTATCTGACTGCCCTTTTGGGGTCATGTTCTGGAGGGTGAAAGCTGGACCCACAGTTACTGTACAGTGATGGTAGAGGAAGAGATGTCCAGGGAGGCACTGATAGCTGGGACAGCACTTCTGCTGATGTAGAGTATTACCATAGTAACATCTTATATTTTGGTTAAATATAATAAATCTCCTCTTGTTAAGTGGGAAGTGGGTTGCTTGTGGCAAAGCTTTAAAAGGAAAAGTCAACACCCATGATCCATGGAGAAGGAAGAAACTGGTCAAACACTAAGGTACAGATACTGCCTTCCAAGTGTGGCAGTCAGTAGATGAGGGGAGGGCCCCATGCTCTGGTTAAAGACCCTTCTGCCACCCCCAAGTGGAGACAGAAGGGCAATCCAAGCCAGTGAGGTGCAAGAACCAGCTCTGGGAGAGGGGGCCGGTAAGAGCTAGACAGTATGTTTCATCTCCACCTAGCTTCAGTTGATGGCAAGATTCAGTCCAAGAAATGCACACACAGAAAAGGAGTCCAATTATACAACATGGCAAAGGAGTTCTTGGGGGACTCAGTCGGTTAAGAGTCTGACCCTTGATCTCAGCTCCGGTCTTCATCTCGGGGTCAAGAGTTCAGGCCCCACACTGGGCTCCATGCTGAGCGTGAAGCTTACTTAAAACAAACAAACAAGGGACGCCTGGGTGGCTCAGTTGGTTGGACGACTGCCTTCAGCTCAGGTCATGATCCCGGAGACCCGGGATCGAGTCCCGCATCGGGCTCCCGGCTCCACGGGGAGTCTGCTTCTCCCTCTGACCTTCTCCTCGCTCATGCTCTCTCACTGCCTCTCTCTCAAATAAATAAATAAAATCTTTAAAAAACAAACAAACAAAACAAAAAACAAAACAAAACAAAAACATGACAAAGATTGAGTTAAAGACTCAACTGAAGGAACATGTCAGTGACCAAGGAGCGCACCCAGGTCTAGAGTAGATATGACCAGCAGGTGGAGCCATATGCATTGCTTTTTCAGTGCCAGCCTTGCTGAGTATTGGCTGTTGGACTCAGTAGTTTAAAGCATCAATATAACTGGGTAGATAAAGAAGAACCTACAGAAGACCTTTCAAGCATCAAGGCTTGTTGCTTAAAGCTGCTACCGACAGCAACACTTTGCAGCCTTACTTCAGTTATTTCCAAGGCCAAATCTGATTGAACACTATTCAAGTAATGGTATGGCCAAAGGAGATAGTTATATAATGTTCATATAAAAGTGAAGCATTTACTTTTCACAAGAAAGCATTTACTCAACATTCAATTTACCCCACATCATTGTCAGTATCTTTACAAATGAATAAAGATGGTGAGATTCAGGTCATAAAGTTATTGAAAATCTGACATTCTAAATTATCAAGGACTGAAGATTAGATAATGGACCAAAAAAAAAAAAAAAAGAAAGAAAAAGAAAAAAAGACAATTTGGTGCCCAAAAAAGATTCTATGCAATGACAGTACTGGGAAGTTACTAAAGCCACTGGTATATATACAAATATAGTTGTTCTTGTACCATTGTGTATAACCTCAGATGAGAAATTCTACCAATTGTACCAATGGTATTTATATCATTTAAGAAGTAGCCCACACATCACAATTCTGGACTTCAAGCTCTATTGCAAAGCTGTAATCATCAAGGCAGTATGATACTAGCACAAAAACAGACACATAGATCAATGGAGCAGAATAGAGAGCCCAGAAATGGACCCTCAACTCTATGCTCAACTAATCTTTGACAAAGCAAGAAAGAATGTCCTATGGAAAGACAATCTCTCCAACAAATGGTGTTGGGAAAATTGGACAGCCACACATGCAGAAAAATGAAACTGGACCATTTCCTTACACCACACACAAAAATTGACTCCAAATGAATGAAGGAACTCAATGTGAGAAAGGAATCCATCAAAATCCTTGAGGAGAACACAGGCAGCAACCTCTTCGACCTCAGCCACAGCAACTTCTTCCTAGGAACATCGCCAAAGGCAAAGGAAGCAAGGGCAAAAATGAACTATTGGGATTTCATCAAGATCAAAAGCTTTTGCATAGCAAAGGAAACAGTCAACAAAACCAAAAGACAACTGACAGAATGGGAGAAGATATTTGCATATGACAATTGCATATGACATTGCAAATGACTTATCAGATAAAGGGTTACTATCCAAAATCTATAAAGAACTTATCAAACCCAACACCCAAGGAACAAATAATCTAATTAAGAAATGGACAGAAGACATGAACTGGCATTTCTGCAAAAAAGACATCCAAATGTCCAACAGACACATGAGAAAGTGTTCAACATCCCTTGGCATCAGGGAAATACAAATCAAAACCACAATGGGATACCACCTCATACCATCAGAATAGTTAAAATTAACAGGTCAGGAAACGACAGATGTTGGCGAGGATGCAGAGAAAGGGGAACCCTACTACACTGTTGGTGGGAATGCAAGCTGGTGCGGCCACTCTAGAAAACAGTATGAAGTTTCCTCAAAAAGTTGAAAATAGAGCTACCCTACAGTCCAGCAATTTGCCCAGCAAATACCCACCACCTGGCTCCCCCAACCTCCCACCCCCCGCCGCTTCAAAACCGCTCAGGTTGTTTTTCAGAGTCCATAGTCTCTCATGGTTCACCTCCCCTTCCAATTTCCCTCAACTCCCTTCTCCTCTCCATCTCCCCATGTCCTCTGTGTAATTAAAATTTATATTCACACAAAGTCTGTACACACAGAAAGACCATTATAATTGCCAAAAACTTAAGCAACCAAATATCCAGTTCATGAATAGGTAGCCAAACTGCAGTATAGCCATACAATGGAATATTATGCAGCAATAAAAAAAGAAATGAACTATGGATCCCATAGCAACATGAATGAATTTCAAATAAATACATTATATAAATGGAAGGAACAGATTCAAAAGGCTACAGTCTATATGATTCCATTTATAAGATCGAACATCAAAGGCAAAATTAGAGGAATAAAAACCAGACATTGGCTCGTAGGAGTTGGAGATAGAGCAAGGAGTTGATGCAAAATGTGAGGGAACATTTAAAGTGATGGAACTTTTATATGTTGATTGTAAAGGTGTTTACATAACTATATGCATTTGTTGAAACTCATAGAACTGTACACCACAAGGAGTTAATTTTACTGTATTTTTAAAAATGAATAAAATAAAGGAAGGTTTAAAAATTTATGAAAAAGGTTGATAAAAGTCAAGATCAATATGCAATAGTCAGTTTGAAAATTTAAATCAGGCCACATTTCATCCTGCATCAACATCACTCTGGTAAAGTGACCCAAGGCTAATTTCCCTTTTTAGAGTCTCTACCCTAAAGAATCTTTGTTTAATTTATCAAAATCTCAAGTTGAGAAGCTAGGCCAATCCTCAGGATATCTCAGAAAAGCCTCAGGGTCCCAGATGCCATGTGAAACAGTGGAACACCACCAGCCAGTATTACAGGTCCCTGCTTCAGTCTGCCTGGAACTGGCCCAGTCTGATTCCCATTAATTGAAGACCAAATGCATAAAGTCCCTGCATGTGTTGAAGCTGATCAAGACCTTCTGATCCCTTATTATGAGTAATTTGCAAATAAAAAAGTATATGCTCCATTGAAGTAAAAAAAAGAGAGAGAGAGATAGGATTAGCCCCTGGTTCTTAAGACCTTTTCTCAAAGTAACAGAGCAACCAAAAAAAAAAAAAAAGGTGCATAAGGCCTGCAGAGACTTAAGAATTTGGAGGACATGACTTCTAGTCCAAATGCAATAGAAAGTAGTACAACATGATTTTTTACACTCTGTATTTATGTAATAAAAACACAGAACAAAACAAACATCCAAGGACATATTTCTTGGGGGGGGGGAGGAAGAATCTAAAAGCCAAGGTTTCCCCAAATACATCTTTCAAGATTTAAGGCTAGTTGTCCATCCGTCGAAATAACCCCAGCCTCCCCCACACTCCCAATACTCAGTCATATTCACCTGTGAAAACCTTCCCCATTCTTCAAGATTCAATTCCAAAGAAAGATGTACATTCAACCTGAAATTGCTTTGGAATCGGGTTTTCTGCAATCACTCTAGAAGTTACAAAAGTGCAACTTCAATAATTCTTAATTTTCTATGTGAAATCAAAAGAATACTCTGAAATCAAAAGGATCCTACATCAGTGGTTCTCAAACTTTAACAGGCGTTAGAATCAGGTGAAGAGCTTGTGAAAACACAGATTGCTGGTGGGAATTGGGGGTGCGCCACTCCCAGCGTTTCTGATTCAGTGGGTCTGACTTGGGACCCGAGAACGTGCATTTCCAACAAGCTTCTGGGAGATGCTGATGCTGCCAGTCTGAGGCACATGCTTTTAGACTCACTCACTGCCCTCTGTATTGCAGAAGTCAAACAACCTAATACATGCAAAAGTGTTTCATAAGGTATAAATTGTGATATTAGCATAAGGGAGCCTTGTTTTTATTGTTATATTTGCAGCGAATCCTTTAAGGAGGTGTCTCAGTCTCCCCCAATTAGATCACAGCAGTTTTTTCTTTGAAAACCTATAATACTTTATACTTCTGATGTTGCCAGTAGTCTGGCTAGAATTGAAGCCATTTTTATTCTGTTTTTATTACACCAACTAGACTTCATTGAATCACTGAGATCGTTCAATCCCCTGCAGTGCACAGCAGACTGTCTTACACACAATGGGTATTCTGGGCAATAAGCTGCTGAACTAAGTAGAACATCCCTTATTATAAGAATACTGCTTTGCTTTCTGGTGGTTGTAATGGAAATACAGTGGGAACATATTACAGAGCACAACAATATATTACTTTCCTGAATTGGACGTCTAAGATCACACTGAAACTGATACCCTTATTGTCTGTTTGAACAAATTATGGGCAGTGAATAAATGACATAGTGTATTTATGTAAATGATAACTGCTAAGTACAGTGTTTAGGGGCATACATTTTTAAAGTTGGTTGTAAGCTTCTTGATCAATAGTGTAACTCTTCCAAGTATGACCTTTATTCCATAAGTAAATCTATTTTCAACTTCATTGCTTCTTCCAGGCATGGAATCTGCTGCACGTAGGACAGTGACATTTCTCCTAAACTGAAAGAACAATATTCCTACATAAATACACGCTAGACTTCTGACTGGTGATAAGGGACCACGCTTGCCCCCTGCGAAGAAATTGGACCTGCCCACTCTCAGGGAAGAAATAGAGCAAATTTTAAGCTGTAAAGGGCCACTAAGCATTAAGGTGGTAAATCAATCATTGTTCTTTGCATTTCAATAGCAAAGCTTCATTTATGCAAGGCAAGAGAACTGAGTCATCTTGTGGACGTACAGGCATTAGTGACCCCCCGGATAAGAGAAGGGATGGGAAGCTTTGCCCAACATCTTGAAGTGATTCCCTTGTTTACCCCCATACAAAGTCAAACTGTCTACAGGGACTGGCAAATTGATAAAAAACTAAAATCCTAAAACGAACACTTGCTCACTCATGACTCAACTGGTTGGCATTATTCTTTGGAGGTTACAACACATTCTCTAAAGGGAAAAGTCAAAACCTATGCCTGGGGGCACCTGGGTGGCTCAGTGGGTTAAAGCCTCTGCCTTCAGCTCAGGTCATGAGCCCAGGGTCCTTGGATAGAGCCCCTCATCGGGCTCTCTGCTCGGCGGGAGCCTGCTTCCTCTTCTGTCTATCTCTCTCTGCCTGCCTCTCTGTCTACTTGTGATCTCTGTCAAATAAATAAATAAAATCTTAAAAAAAAAAAAAAAAAAAAAAAAAAAAAAAAAACACCTATGCCTGACTTACCTGGAAAGACTCCTGGGCCTCCATCCTTTTCTAGGCAGGTAAATTTCGGTTATTCATTGCTGTGCAATAACCCATCCCAAAACAGTTTTAAATAAACCGGTTATTTTCTCTGATTCTGCAATTTGGGCAGGACTCAGCAGGAATGGCTTGTCTCTGCTCATGTGTGTGAACAGAGGCAGCAGTGCTTTGAGGAAGGCTCACTCATGTGGCTAGCAAGTTGGTGCTCAGTGTTGCCTGGGAGCTCAGCCAAGGCGGAGGCCAGTAGTCTCAAGTCTTCTTTATGTGAACCTCCCTGCTTGGGGTAACTCACAGCATGGCAGCAGGGCCCCCAAGAGGGAGGAAGTAGAAGCTACCAGTCCTGTTAAAGCGTCACATTCTCCCTATTCTGTTGATTAAGGAATCACAGAACTAGTCCAGATAAAAAGGAAGGCGAAATAAGCTCCACTTCTCAATGGGACAGTGACAAAAATGTCATCTTCAAACTATTACTGTAGATTTTACCTAAGACCAGACATTAAATTAGGGCAGAGGAAATCAAAGTTTTTCTTAATCTTGAAAACAAGACAGTGCTGGACACCAGTGCTGTCCCCAGAGTGTGGTCAACAGACCCCTGTAGGACCCAAGAACTTGATAGAAATGCAAATTCTCAGGCCCCACCCCAGCCTTAACTGAGTAAGAAAGTCTGCTTTACATTAAGGTTGAGGATATATTCCCCTTCGCTCTGAATTTTGCTAATTGTATAGGATGTATACGATGAAAATGAATTTAGTTGTAATAAACAGCTATATTTACTTAGAAGAGAGAATAACAAATGAAGCTGGTCTGGATTTACTTGAAGAAATACACAATGTTTACATACGATTTAGCATTCTAAAAATATTTATTGGGGTTTCCACATAATAGATTTGTGTCTCCATGGTGGTTAATCTTCAGTAAATATGTTTTGAGTATCACGTGGTTTTTACTTACTATGCGCTGTCTTATTAAATTCCAATTAAATCCATATGTGAGAACATTAATTTAAAGTGCCACCAGAAGGACTGATTACAAAATCAATTACTGGCATGAAGCCCTGGTGTTATCCAAAGAAAAAATGGTGCCTCCACTTGTTGGTACCAAAAGAAAAGCAATTAAAAACTTGCCGAGTCACTAGGCAGTCTATAAACAATCTTTCAGACTGTATCTGCTTAGAGAAAGATAAGAAAAGGGGCCCATGAAACTCATGTACAATTTCAAGAAAAACAATAGTTATATAATAAAAATTTGCCATTAAAATACATAGCAACATGCATTATATAGATTTCTCTATCTACACACGCATGCACACTTATTTACACACTATACAGAGCATGACCATGGAGAGGAGATCCAAAACTACAAAAAGCTGACACAAAGCTGAAATACTTCATAGCCTTGAAATCTTAATACCTTTGAGATGCTCCCAACTTCACAGCTTGGTTGGATTTGAATGGATATAAGGAGAATCTTGGTCCATAAATGGACAAGAATGTGTTTAAGTTTACTCTGCTCCTTTCAAGAGAAAGTGAAGTCTTCAATGTATTAAAGAAATATTTTACCCAAAAATGTTGAATTTTCTTTTCAAAAGCTGGACAGATGAGTCATTAATCACCTGGGCATACGGTCTCTCTCCCTGGTCATGTGAGGTGTAGTTGTTGCAGTTTAGTGTGATCTTTTTGAATAAAACTTCTCTTACAGACCCCCTTAAGGAAGCTGATGGCTAATATTTAGTAGCCTGAAGAGCAGAACTCAGAACTCACAGCCAGCGCCTCCCTTCCATGAAGCTCAAAACACGAATCAAAGATGGATATTCAAATGAAATGAGATGTAAAAGGAGACACCACAAGAAACAGTGGCTCTCATTACTCAAAGAAAATAGAAGCCATGAGACACTGAACTCCTCAGCTTCTTTCTTCACATTTCCCAACAAAATTTTCTTCATTTGTTCCAATTTGTTCTCCCTCTTCTCTCAGAGGAGAACAAGATTCTTGGCCCAAGAACCATGGGCTCTGCATTCCTTCCCCTCTAGACCCCTTGAAGACCTTAGTCCACAGGTCTTTTTTAAGCTACTACTCGTCATCCTTAGTGAGACACCCCTTCAGGGCCATGACAGGGAGCGCCCCAAGAGACAAAGAAGAGGAAGAGGTAGTGGGCAGTAAAGTGGGATTTAAGGAATTCTGGAAGAGACCACCCCAGTTTAGGGAACCTGGAGGCAATTGGGAAGATGAACCCACACATTATGGGACCTGGAAACGCACTGAAGGCAAATTAGCATAGGGGCCACGGCTGATGGCCTGAAGTCTATAGGACTGTAAATGGAGGTTCTGCAGCTTAGTAATTGTGACCTCCAGCAAGTGATCCACCTCTCTACACCTCTGCTCTTCTGTTGGAAAATGGAACTAAGAATACTTTCCTCATTGACACTGTAAAGACCGGACGGACTATGCAAGCACAGTGCCTTACAGAATGCCTGATGAATAGCTGGGCCCCTTAGGTGTAATATTTTCTGCCCCCTTATGGGCATAATACAGGTCTTTCTTTAAGCTACTACTCGTCATCCTTATGGGCATAAAAGACCAAGACTACTGATGGTAGCAAACACCGCTCTTTCCCAGTGCGTGGGAGGAAACCACAGGGCGGCAAATATGCAAATCAGCCTGCGACCACCCACCTCTCCACCTCCCTTTCATCTTTGGAGGCTTAGGGGACACGTGCCATCCATTCCAACTGGAAAAGGCAAAGGATACACCCTGCAGTTTTTTGTTTTTAATCTCTTTGTTTGCATTCCAGGCTGTCTCGGAAAGGCGGAGTATCCTGAATGATAAACTACAAATTAGAAATTCTGTGGTGAGGGTGCGATTTTCCATTCTGCCTCTCCCATTTGAGGCTATCCCCTTCGGGCCTCCCGCCTGCTCTCAAAGCGCACTGACATATGCTTTTCGTGTATAATACAGTGCAGGGAACAATAACGTAACATGATTCTTCACCAGCAGCTGCCAAAGCGAGCGTCAGGAGGGTTACTTGGTGCCTAACACCAAGCACGTATCTTTTCCAGGTGGGGACACTGAGGTAAGCAGCCAGAGAAAAGCAGCACAGAGTAAATGAAGCCCGCCTTGACATTGTTCCTGTAGACCAGGGGTCACTATTTCACTATTTCCACCTCATTTGCATACTTGCCTGGGGGAACTCTGGGAAGCTCCCGGCTGGCCTCAAGGCCTCATTTGCATAATCCCTCTGAACTTCAGGGGGCAGACCTGTGGATGGGAATGGGGTTTAGTCACAGTCCCTAATTCAAGCTAAAATCTCCTTGGAAAGAAGTGCGGGTTCTGGAACCATGGCTCTCCTGAGCTGGTAGGACCCCCAAATCCAGAGGCTCTCAGGACTTTGCGATGCACAGTCCTAGTGATGGGCCTTCTCCTGTCTTGGAAAATAGAAGGATTTGTGGCAAAAGAAAGGAAGCATTTTTGCAGGCCAAACTCCTCATGCACAGGGTGGTTGGAGACCTGTGAGGTTAGAAGCTTAGAGTACAAAGCCAGAGGCACTGGCTGGTGTAAGGGAAGGAGTGAGGGAAAGTGCAGGAGAGGGAGAGTGCAGGAGCGAGGGAATCCTTCCCGGCAAGGGTCACAGAAGGCACAGACGCAGGACTGGACTAGAGGAGCTTTTTCCAAAGTGTATCCCAAATGGCACACTGCCAGACCCATCCCCCGACCCTCTGCAGGGACATGTGTAGCTGATGGTTCTCTTACCAGCATGGAAATCTCCTGAAAACTTGGAAATGCTTATCTCTGGTCCTCCCCAGCCCTGCTGAATCAGACACTGGGGGTGGGATGCAGCCATCTGTCCTGTAACAAGCCTTCCAGGTGATTCAGTGCTGATCTCACCGGGTAAAGGGGAATTGGGTTGACTTCCCTTGTTTCTCTTACAGATAGTTGTCTGTAGGGAGCTTCTCTTCAGGACCAATTACTTGGTTGAAGTCACCATCAAATGGTAGAACCCACTCATGCCCTCATTGTTCTAGATTCCACTTCATCTGCCTCACCAGCCCCCGTGCCCCTCCCTGGGCAGAGGTAGAGTTGAACATGCACTGTGCCAGACTGCTCTGGAGTGTCCCCCTGTGTGGCTTGCAGCTCTTCTCCTCCAGGAGTCCTCTCTGCTTTGCCCATTACTGATTAGATGTGCTGCCCACTTACCCACTCCTCTCCCCAAATTAATCCAGGCTTCCCACAGCTCCTGGTTCCAGGCAGTTTGCAATGCTTCCACCCCACACATCTGCAGAACATCAGACTTTGATTTTCTGTCCAGTTTTCTGCTGATCTCCTGGGGGAAGAGGGCGATCTCTGGTCCTCTATTTTGCTGGCTTCATCAGTGAGAAATTTCATCTAGTTCCTGGAGATGAAGACGAGTGGTTGGCTGGGGAGAGATGTTGGGGCTCCCTACCTAAGCTATAAGGGATGTTTTCTTAACGTTTCTGTGACCAGTCTCGTCTTGCTACCCAGAGGGTCATGGAAGGGAGAACAACTCTAGTTAGGGATTTGGGAGGGACACCACCTCAAATCCCTGTTTCCTCACTTTTTAGGTAGGCAGGTTCTTCATTAGCTTAAGCCCCATCCCCCAGGGCTTCAGTTTCCTCCTATGTAAACTGGTGATGAAAATTGCTTACCCCATGGGGCCAAGAATTGAATGTGATAATATATGTAAAGTGCAACGCACGTTTATGTGTCATATGAACATTTGCAAATAAAAGTTGCCTTCAGTAGATATTTCCACTTAGTCAAAATGAAAGTTTTACATTCTTCCTACTTCTTGTGAGATAATAAGCTCGGTCTTATTACGTAGGCTAACTCACCTGGCAGTGGCAGGCTGTGGCCCTGAATGTCATTGTCAAAATAATTTCCTCTATACCAGTGGGGCTCAGCCTTGGCCTTCATTGGAGCCCCATGGTTGGGGAGCTTTACAAAGTACCGGTGCCTGGGACCCACCCCAGAAATGGAGACTTCATCAGTATGGGGCAGCCTAGGTATCAACAGTCTTGTTTCCCAGGTGGTTCTAATGCATAGAAGTCTCCTCCCACCTCTGGACCTCCATATACAGGGGTAAGAGGGGATGGGATCTGAAGGTTAGATTCATTCACCCTTAGAAACCAGGATGCTGGTAGGTGTTTGGAGGAGCGGGGTGGAGTGTTTCAGTGCTAATTACATTTTGAGATTTCTGGATTAAATAATAGTAAGTAATAAACAACCTTTCTTTGTTATAGGATCTTTAAGGCTTTGGTATGTTAACAGTCATTATCACTCCCCATAAGGGGGTTTGCATATCCGTGTTTCCCAAACTAATACAAATCCAGATGCTTTTTGAGTATGGACTCCCTTGGGGACCTGGTAACCTGAGGAACACACTTTGGAAAACACAAAATTGATGACCATGACAAAGGCAGTGTGAGGGGCCTGGGAGAAGCAGAGCCTATCAGGAGTGCTGACTTTTCCCTCCCAAAGCATTCCAGCCAGAGCTGTCCCATCCACATGCCTGGAAAGGCACCCAAAAGGTACACTGCCAGGGGGAAAAAGACTACACACCTGAGTGGAACTGTAGGAGACTCAGTCCTGGGCTGATCTGGAAATGTGAACAGAATAAAATCTTTGTTGAAACTTGAGTTCTCAGTTTGGAGGAACAGGGAAACATGTACATGATGGAATGGTAAGAAGAAACAGTTCCCTGGGTCCAGAAACATGAATGTGACCTTCAGAAAACTGTATCAATGCTCTGATGAGGTTTTCTTAGTAAAGCTAAAATTGGGGCTGGAGATACTATGTGGCCCCTAAATTCCATGACTGGACTAAGGGATGCCCAGATAGATGGTAAAACTCTCCAACATGTATGAGAATCAACCAATGTACTGTGGGCCTGAAGAGAACAAAGAGATGTAGAAAGGGCAAATGTGCTCTCTTTAGAGTGGAACATTGATCTCCTCCTACCCTTGGACATCAGTGCTCTGGTGCTCCTGGTTCTTGGCCCTTTGGATGTGAACTAAGACTTTGACAGTCTCTTGGATCTCAGGCCTTCAAACTCAGACTGAATTGTACCATTAGCTTTCTTGGTTCTCTAGCTTGCAAATGGCAGATTTTAGGACTTCCTGGCCTCTATAACCACATGAGCAAATTCCTGTACTAAACCTCATGTGTGTGTGCATGTGTGTGTATTTGCGTGTGTGTTCCTCCTCTTGGTTCTGTTTCTCTGAAGAACCCTAGCAAATAGAATATGCTTTCTGCTTCAATGTTAGCTTACATAGTGCTTTATAATGTTTACAACTTTTTCACCCATACTGTCTCATTGTCTCAGATCAACCCTCTATGGTGGATAGTGCAGTTTTGGTTATCCACATTTTTTAGAGAAAAAACTGAGGCTGAGAGAGGTGAGTTGATCTGTCAGGGGTTAGAAAAACCAGTAGTGGATCCAGTCTGAAAACACAGGTCTTGCTATGTCTTCCTTCCACGGTTCTGTGTCTGCTTTAGGATCACAGACTCAGAATTCTCTTGGTGGGAACCCCCTTTCCCATGGATGCATGTTCTAATCTGAAGAAATCTCATAAATTGCTGGTGGAGATACAAAATAGTACACCTACTTTGGAAGACAATTTGGAGATTTCTTACAAACTAAACCTACTTTTACCATTAAATCCAGCAATCATGTTCCCTTATATTTACCCAAAGGAGCTGAAAACCATACCCACACAAAAACTTGCATGTGGATGTTTACAGCAACTTTACTCATAATTGCCAAATCTTATTTTTTTAAGATTTTATTTATTTATTAATTTGAGAGAGAGAGAGAGCACAAGCAGGGGGAAGAGTGGAGGGAGAGGGACAAGCAAACTCTGCTATGAGTGTAGAGCCCTGTGCCAGGTTCAATACCGTGACTCTGAGATCATGGCTTGCACAGAAATCAAGAGTCAGATGCTTAACAGATTGAGTCAGATGCTTAACAGTGCCCCAATAATTGCCAAAACTTAGAAGCTACAAAGATGTCCTTCAGCAGGTGAATGGATGAATGAACTATGGCACATCCAGACAATGGAATGTTTTTCTGCACTAAAAAGAAATGATCTGTCAAGACATGAAGAGACATGGAAGAATTTGAAATGCATATTGCTGAGTGAAAGAAGCCAATCTAAGAAGGCTATACACTGTATGATTTCACCTACATGATATTCTGGAAAAAGCAAAATTATGAAAACAGTTAAAAAAAAAAACCAACACAGTTTTTTTAGATTGGATTGGAGTGGGATTGGATCGGAGTGGGAGGACTGGAACGGGAGAGGAATGAAGAGGTGGTGTACGGAGGATTTTTAGGGCAGTGAAAATACTCTCTATGATACCATAATGATAGACACATGTCATTACACATTTTCCCAAATTCGTAGAATGTATAAGAGGCAAGAGTTAACTATAATATAAACTATGGACTTAGGTGATTATGATGTGTCAAGGCAGGTACATCAATTGTAAAAAATGTACCACTCTGGGGATACCTGGGTGGCTCAGTTAGTTAAGCATCTGCCTTCAGCTCAGGTCATGATCTCAGGGTCCTGTGACATAGCCCCACATCAGGCTCACTGCTCAGTGGGGAGCTTGCTTCCCCCTCCACCCCCTTCTGTGCTCTTTTTCTCTCTCTTGCTATCTCTCTCTCTCTCAAATAAATTTTTAAAATCTTAAAAAAAAAAGTACCACTCTGGTGCGGGTTGTTGATTATGGGGAAGGTTATGCACATATGGAAGCAGGAAGTATTTGAGAAGTCTCTGTACCTTCCCCTCAATTTTGCTGTGTACTTTCAACTGCTCTAAAAAAGTCTTAATAATTTTTTAAGCCCACATTGCTTCATATTCTTGCTGCTGTCTGATTACAAAGACGATCACCACCCTTTGAATAGCGCTAACAATATGGTGGCCTAGTACAATATATGCAAGCCTTGGCCTCCTGGGGTACTAAGGTGTAGACATGTGATTTAAGTTCCTCCAATCAGACCCACTTGATTTGGAAGTAAGAAAATGAGCAAGGATGCAACTTCTACTTTGCAGCCTAGAGTAGTGACAGAAGCATGTTTCTGTGACTGGAAGTAGAAGCAGCAGCAGTAGAGGCCACTTTTGGATCATGTCTGGGGCAATGTGGTTCTGAGAGTGGCAACAGCTGCAGCGGCTCCTTCAATAGGCCACTTCTGCAAGATATTTCTAGGAACTGCTCTGAAAATCAGCCTCCAGTTTCCCTCTACCCCTTCCAATGCCTTTGGGACTTAGAGAAAGCAGCCTGGGCTCCAGCCCCACCTTAACCACTGACTAATGGTGTGATCTCAGGCAAGTATCTAACTGTTTTATGCATCAGCTTCCTTGTCCAAAAAATGGAGAAAAGAGGTCACTATCTTACAGTGTTCTTGGTGTAAAGGAATGAATATATGTAAAGCATGTAGAATACAGTCTGACACACAGCAAATACATTATTAGTCATTATATGATTATAGTTTCTGCTGTTATGTATTGCCTTTCATTATAAGTCTAACTACCTAGAGTGGATTCTTCTCTACAACTAAGCACACTGACTAATACAGAGAGCATATGCATTATATGTACTTGATTTTTCATGCCAGAAAACCCAACAAACTCAGGATAAAAATATGTAGGAAATTATTGATTTTGATAGGTCATACAGTTTTGAAAGAATAAAATTGAATGAAGGCAAATTTTAAAAAATCATTAAGGGACCCAAGAGATCACAGGAAGAAATGAGGAATGTAAAACAAAACAAAACAAATCTAACTAATACAACTGCATTAATGAAGGAGGTGAGGGAAAGGTGAGGACTTGAGCAACTTTGGAAATAAGTAAAGATTATAAGACTAATGTCAGGAGAAACTGCATATTAAGACGCACTGTATTGTGATTGATACGGTTGTTCCCACAAGAGTATGAGTTAACAATTCTGATACTATTCTACATGTGTACTGGAGTACACGTTCCTGTATGTTCCTCCTGGAACAATTCAGTAGACAAATGGCAGATGGTGGGAACCATGTTCTTCACCATTGGAGTGGGAGATGACAGTAAGAAGGGGAGAAGTCTAGAATGATCCATGTGGTAATGGGTGAGAGTTGGAGATATCAGTAGGAAGTCCTGTTTAGCTAATACAGATACAGAGGGTCAAATACAGAAATACCTAAAAATAAGTGTATGTATTTTGCTTATTATATAAAAATATAATTCTTTGTTCAGTCAGCAGAGATGCCCTAAAAGAAACACCATCACCCAATTAGTATACCTAGTGCCCACATCTTGGTTTCTAATATCATTCTGCAATAAATAGAATTAAGGTTCCTTGGAAAAATGTCTTATTCCAGGACTGGTGAGGGAAACATAGAAGATGAACCTGGAATATCTTGTAATGTCAGAAAGCAAGAGAGAGCTTTAAAAAACAAAACAAGGCACACCTGGGTGACTCAGTCAGTTAACCATCTGCCTTCACCTCGAGTCCTGGGATCCAACCCAGCATCAGGCTCCCTGCTCAGTGGAGAGTCTGCTTCTCCCTCTCTCTCTGCCTGCTGCTCTGCCTACTTGTACTCTCTATCTCTGTGTCAAATAAATTAAAATTAAATGACCTTTAAAAAAAATGATAGGGGTTATGTTAATAGGACACAAGGGCCAACTTGAAGAGTTCCCAATGGCCAAAGCTGGAAAAATGTGAACCCCGGAATAAATAAAGTTGTGTTGATTCATAACCCAAAGTGTAAAATAAATATTCATGAGTCCATGCTGACATAAATAAATGATTGAATAAATACATAATTGAGGGAGAAAGGACAAATCTGCTATATTGAAGAATTTCTAAACATTTCTGTACATACAAGTAACAAGTAACTCTCTATTCTTAAGTGTGAATTGCATATAGTGACTGTTAGGGCCAATTTAATGTTAAAACCTGTTTAACTATTAGGGCCTGCTTAGCCAGAGCAACTCCATATTGCCTAGGTAGCCATATTGTTGTTTACATCCATGGACTTCATTCCAGGAATAAACACCCCAGTAGTTTCTGGTATGGTTCTGGGTATCGATTCTGGGAGTAAACACCTTAACAATAGAAACCTCGTACCTCAGGTCTGTGGTTATGCCCTATAAAACCAGCCTGTGAGATCGGGATGGGGTCACTCTCTTCGGAGGTGGCCCTGGCCAGTCAGTCTGACTTCTAATGCTTGGCATAGAATAAAGATTCACATAACTTTCACTTTGTCTTAGTCTCGTTCCCTGGCCGTTCAGTCTAACTTCTAATGCTTGGCATAGAATAAGGCTTTGCATAACTCTCCCTTTGTCTCAGTCTCGTTCCTTTGATAATGGACCCCAACATTCTGGGGGCTCATCCAGGATCGAACAATGAGAACTGAGTCAGCATCAGAATTTCTGGGAAAAGCCTCTGGAGGTAAGATCTCAAGATTTTATTCTGTGGGATTTGATCTGTCTGTCTGGTTGTGGAGCTCCAGGGTATAGCCCACCAGGGAGAAGCTGGATGCAGCATTGTTCTCCAGGGCTGGAGTGGATGGGGGACACCCCATCCCTCTACTGGGAGATTGCTAGGGGGTTCGAGTCCCCCTAGGCAGTTGGAGGACCTGCCAGGGTGTTCGAGTCCACCTAGGAGGTCAGGGGACCTGCCAGGGCGTTCATGTCCCCCTAGGTGGTCAGGGGGTTCGAGTACCCCTAGGCGGTCAGGGGACCGAGAAAATCTCCACCAGTGGCAGGTTATGTTTTTGAGTTGGGATTATATCTTGCACACCCTTAGACTTGATATCTGGTTGAGGAAGAGCTGCTGTGTCTGGTCTGCAGTTGTCTTTGTCTTGTCTTTTTGTTGTCTGTTGTGTTGTTTGTTGTGTTTGAAGAAATGGGGCAAGTGGAGAGTAAGGGACCTATGACACCCCTAAGTCTTGTTCTCCAGCATTTCAAGGATTTTCAAGGTAAAGCCACCAAGTTCGGTGACAAGGTTTACCCAGGAAAACTCTCTAAAACTGGGAATCCTTTCTCTGCCTTCTGGCAACACTCCCCCTTCTTTTTCTGCACCAACTTGGGTGTGGCCTGCATAACTGGCCTCTAGACCATCCTTGGTGCTTCCTGCACCATGGCTCCTTCCCTCTTCCCTGTCAAGGAGCAAGAAGAGCAGCCCCTGGACCTAACACTCCCCCCACTCCATATCTTCCCACCCATGTCTCAGGTAAACATTAAAAGTGGAGTGGGTCCAGGTGAAACGTAAATCAGTATTTGAACTAAGTTAAGTTTGTTGGTTTAATTAAGATAGAAAAGCCTTTAAAGTTACAGCAGTAAATGTGAAACTTCAATCAAAGTTTACTGAAGGTCAAATAATCTCATGCTATTTGTTAAAATCTCTTAGCAAAGAAATAACTGAACTGGTGGTTACTTGTCTGTCTCGAAGTTTTAACGGGTAATTGTTAAAGTAACTTTCAAAGTCTTTGGTAACCTGAACCTTTAAAGTTTTGGTTGGATGACAAATGGAATTAAATAATGAACATCTAGGTCTTAATCAAATGGGATAAAATGCTAAAGCATTGAGTACTTGATATAGGTTTGTACTTCTGACTTATTACTGCAAAGAAACTAAGAATATTTAAATGTGTTGGTAAACATATTTTGTGCTTAACTGATTCATAAATTTGCCATCTACAGAATTCTGTTGTAACTTTTCACAATTGGTTAATACTTAACCATCACTAGAGACTGAAGTGTTTCTAAGAATAGAAAATTCTGCTAACTGTAACTAAGACTGATGGCACTAAGGGAAATAACCCTACATGTAAAAAGGTAGGAGATACATAAAAAAGATAAGGAATGGGAATACATTTTATTAAAGAAAAAGGTAATTTCATCCTAAATGAGATGGTTGTTTGAAAGGAAATGGCTTGGGACAAAACCTGGGTGCAAAAGAAAGTTGTAAAAGGTTTGTGAAGGTAAATCTTCAGAAAAAAAAAAAAAATTAGGTATGGTCAGGATGGACTACCAAAAGAAAACACCATAAGGTTTTTATTAAAAGCTTTAAAGTTGTCTGAAAAACCAGAGAAAAGGCAGTTGACTGATAGTAAGTTTAGAAAAACTGTACACACACAAAAAGAGGGCCTAAGAGAGTAAGTAGTTTTGTCTTAAAGTAAAAATGTCTGGTTGCACCAGAACATGAAAGGAGATAATAAAAACTAAACTTGAGGGTATATAGTAAGTCATAGAAGGCTTGGGGAAAGTGACTTTTATTTGCCTGGGTTTATAGGCTTAAAAGGAAACAATGAAATATGTCGAAAATTTGACCATATTAGATCAGTTTTGATGGATTTATTCACAAGAAGGAAAAAAAGACTAATAAATCTTTTCCTGTAAAATGTTTCTGTTCAAATGAAGCACAGTATTTAAGGAAGGAAGATTAAAGCCCTCTGTCATGACAAATCTATATTGGTGATCCACTCAAGTAAATGTTAACTACTATGTATTAATTGATCTGCTGTTAAAAAGAGAATATAAATGGTTTTCTCTTTGCCTGCCCAGAGAAACCAGTTTCTATGTTTTGTTTTATCAGATCTTAAACTTAGATTTTAGCAATTGTCAACAAGATTTAAATTGTAAATGAGATCTCTTTGACTCACAAGGCTTTTCCTTGGTATGCTAAGTTACTCAGGAAGTACTGCTAAACCAATGATAAACTTTGGGTTACATATGGATAAATACTGTAACTACTCTAGAGATTCTATGCATTTCCTAAAGTTTTAATGTTTTGATAAGGGTCCTCACTTGATATTTAACCATATCTATTCTGAGTTTTTGCTATTTGTAATTGTTCTAATTCTCTTGTAAAATGAATTTTGCCTTAAAGGAGATTCATATAGAGGACTTTCAGAACAAATACAGGTCTTTGATATGTTGAAATACTGGAACTGAAAATTTCCAGAAGTAAGAGCTGCATTCTAACTAAACCAGAATTAGTAACATGGGACTAGATGAACTGAAAGATTGTAATGTTATGTCTCTTAATGTTTTGTCTTATTTTAAACATTACTAAGATAACTCTTTCCTTAAGATGTCTGTGACTTACAGAAATATTAAAGTATTTATTTGTAGACAAATCAAAGCATTCAACTTTTCTCTCTATCTGAACCCTCTGAAACTCAAAAGGTCTCAAATATTCTTTCTTCCATAGCAATCAGTCATTTGCATAAGTTCAATAAGAATCTGTTCTCCTTATAACAGGACACCATTGGAAACACTGGTTATTTTACCAAGGCTCATATTTGAGAAAGACTCAGATATGACCAGACAGCTTAAAGGAACTAAGGTTGACTTTATAAAACCTGGAGCCGTAAAACCTCTTGAAACTGTTGACCTGATACCTTGCTTACAGAGTTCCCAGCAGCCTCACCAGGTGAGTAAAGAATGTCACTTCCTGGCAGGTGCAGGAACCTCAGGATACTTTGGGGACATCAGAAAGAGGAATTTGCCCAAATTGACTGGTATTGTAGGCACACCTGATGGCAAGTATATGGCTTGGCTTCTGGCCTGGAGAGGCTATTACAAGTTCAACCGAGAGATTCTTTATAAGAAGTTCCAGCAAAGAAGATTCTAAAAGATCTATATGATCACTCACTGTTCTTGCTGAGCTTATGTAAATAATTAGGCCAAGTTTGTTAAATCTGGACTTGTTTTCCAAATAAATTAGTCCCGGTTTGTCTATCTCTGGAAATGAGGGTTATTCTAGAGAGAAAAATTATGTTTCAGTAACACACCTTTGTGGATATTAAGTTCTAGATTTTGTTGTCCTTAAATGTTTGTTTACCTAAACTAGACAACTTGAGGCAAACTTCAGAGAAATTGCATAAGAGCTCATTTAGATGATCTTGCCTTTGCCAGTCAGTCAGCCCCAGATATAAGGAGGAAACTTCAGAAAATTGAAGGATTTGAAGGAAGAATCTGACTGAGTTAGTGAGAATAGCAGAGATAGCTGCTGAGGACTAGGAGTCATGCTTGCTGGGGACGAGAGCTCTCTTACAGACTCTGCAGGAGAAAGAGTATCGGGTGTCAGCAACAAAAGCACAGCTTTGTCAGAGCCACGCCACTTATTTTGGCTTTGATCTCCATGAGGGAGTGCGTTCACTGTCTGAGTCCAGAAAACAGGTGATCACCCCATACCCCAGCTCCACCATGCCCCGACAAGTGAGGGAGTTTCTTGGGACAGTGGGCTACTGTAGGCTGTGGATACTGCAGTTTGCGGAGAGTGCCTGACCTCTCTACGAACTGACTAAGGGAGGACTCACTATGGTAGAGTGGACAGCTGAGATGGAAGGAGCATTTCAGGAATTACAAACAGCCTTACTGAGTGCCCCAGCATTGGCCATCCCAGATGTTACCAAGCCCTTCCACTTGTATGAATGAAAAGGCAGGGATGGCCAAAGGAGTTTTAACTCAGACTCTGAGGTCTTGGCAAAGGCCAGTAGCCTATCTTAGCAAAACACTAGATCCAGTAGCAGCTGAGTTCCCCCCTTGCCTCTGCATAATTTCTCCTATGACCCTCCTGGTCAAGGATAAAAGTATATTTACAGAAATGGACTAAATTAGACTATGAAGGGGATTGGGCTAAGACTAGAATAGGAAAGTTAATTCTTCCTCGAAGACTAGGAAAAAAAAAATTAGTAAGCCAGATACATCAGGGCACTCATTTGGGGACATGCAAGCTTAAGGAACTTATGGGCAAGCAGTTCCAGGTTTCTAAATTAGGGTGTAAGGCTCAGGATGTGGTTGGTAGATGTGCTCAATGTCAGGTGGTCAAGGCAAGAGGAACTAGAATGGGAAGAGGGAAAAGAGAAAGAGGTAAGGAACCAGGAATTTATTGGGAAATGGATTTTAGAGAGATGAAACCAGGAAAATATGGACACAAGCATATGTTAGTTTTTATGGATACCTTTTCAGGCTGGGTAGAGGCTTTTTCCACCAAACATGAGATGAAAAGAAATAATTCCTAAGTTTGCGTTGCCTCTCGCAATCCGGTCAGACAACAGCCCTGCATTTGTGAGTTCAGTTTCACAGGCATTGGGCAAGGCCATGGGCGCTAATTAAAAACTACACTGTGCCTACCAGCCCCAGAACTCCAGACAAATAGAGAAAATAAACCAGACTCTTAAAGAAAGCTTGACAAAGTTAATTCTGGAGACTGGCGGTGGATGGGCATATCTTCTTCCCTTTGCCCTCCTTAGGGCATGATATACACCCTACTTAAACAAAGTTACCCCATTTAAACTAACATTCAGGAGACCCTCTCCACTCTGTCCATGGCTACAAGAGGTTGCCCTAACAGAAATTACTGATCAGTCTGTACTCCAGTCATTGCAGGCACTACAGTCTGTCTTAAAAAGAGCCCATGCAGGGATCCGAGCTGCCTACCCTGAGACGGAGACGGAAATAAAACCGCATCCTTACCAACCAGAGACTTGGTTTGGATACATCGCCACCGAATGGAAAACTTGGAGCCTCGCTGAAAGGGACCATTCAGTGTCATCCTGAGCACCCCCACAGCAGTAAAAGTAGAAGGCATCAGGGCCTGGAGTCACACATGTCATATCAAATGAGCCGAAAACAAGGACACCTCCCAGAAATGGGAGCCTCTGCTGGTGGACCCCACTAACTGTGGACTAAAACTAAGACTCAAAAGGGTTTCACAACTTGGTCACTTTTAACCCTGTTCCTACTCAGCAGCAGCCAGGGGACACCTCATTGGCCTAAAACAGCCCAACAGAAAATCAGAAAAACAGCAGATGGAACAACACTCAAGGTCAATGACACCTCAGGTCAGCCTGTCTTCAACCTCAAGAACTGGCTGAAGAGTCAAAGAATTGATTAATCACCAAAGAAAAGGGGGGAATGTTAGGGCCAATTTAATGTTAAAACCTGTTTAACTATTAGGGCCTGCTTAGCCAGAGCAACTCCATATTGCCTAGGTAGCCATATTGTTGTTTACATCCACAGACTTCATTCTGGGAATAAACGTCCCAGTAGTTCCTGGTATGGTTTCGGGTATCAATTCCGGTAGTAAACACATTAACAATAGAAACCACGTATGTTGGGTCTGCAGTTATGCCCTAAAAACAGCCTGTGAGATCGGGACGGGGTCGCTCTCTTCAGAGGCAGCCCTGGCCAGTCAGTCTGACTTCTAATGCTTGGCATAGAATAAAGCTTTGCATAACTTTCACTTTGTCTCAGTCTTGTTCCTTTGATCACAGACCCCGACAGTGACTTCCTTCCAAAGAGTAAAATATGGAAACAGGAAGGGGAAAGAGTAACTTTGTAGTGGAAACACCTGATAATTACCATCTCATCCAGGTGATCAAGGTCAACATCAATAGCAATAAATCAAATTGATAGTATGTACCCTGATGTGATGAGAATGTCTATTACCTCTGTGGTCTTCCTCCACAAAACTCATAACTTCATTCTAATCACGAGAAAAACACCAAAGAAATCCAAATTGAGGGGTATTCTACAAAA
>PISX010021725.1:0-33145 GCA_004024625.1 Mellivora capensis
ATATATAAAAATTAACTCAAAATGATTAAAGACTTAAATATAAGCACCAAAACTACAGAACTGTAGATATAACATAGGTATGAACATAGATATAAATCTCTGTGAGTGTAGATTAGGCTGTAATTTCTAAAATATGGCACAAAAAGCATAAGAAACAAAAAAATGGATAAATTGGACTTCATCAAAATTTAAAACTTTTATGGTTCCAAGGATACTATTGTAAAAATGAAAAGACAACCTACAGAATAAGAGAAAATATTTGTAAGTCATATGTCTGATAAGGGTCTGGTATCCAGAATATACAAAGAATAATTGTAACAGTAAAAAGACAACCCAATTAAGAAATAGACAAAGGATTTGAATATACATTTCTCCAAAGAAGATATGCAAATGACTCATAAGAACATGAAGGGATGTTTGGCATCTGTAGTCATTAGGGAAATGCAAATCAAAGCCACACTGAGATGCCAGTTCACACCCATTAGGATGGCTATAATCAACAAGCTTGACAATAACAAGTGTTGACAAGGATATGGAAACATTGGAACCCTGATACATTGCTAATGGGAATGTAAATGATGCTTTGGAGAGCAGCCTGCTAGTTCTTCAAAAGGTTGTTAAATGTAAATTTCTTGTATGACCCAACAACCCCAGTCTGGCACATACCCAGGAGGACGGGAAACATATGTTCACACACAAATGTGTACATTAATGCCCATATTAGTATTATTCGTGATAGCCAAAAAGTAGAAACAACCCAAATGTCCATCATCTGAGAAATGGATAAACAAAAGGTGGCAGATCCATGCAATGGAATATTATCCAGCCATAAAATAGAACAATGTACTAATACATGGTATGAAACGGGCGAACCTTGAAAACATGCTAAGGAAAAGAAACCAGACACAAAATACCACAGATCGGCTGATTCCATTTGTATGAGATGTCCAGAATAGGCAAATCCATAGAAACAGAAAGTAGATGACTGGTGGCCAAGGACTGGGGCAGGGGCTAGAAATGGGGAGTGACTGCTAATGGGTTTCTTTTTGGGGTGATGAAAATGTGGTGGAGTTCTATAGTGCTGATGGTTGCACAACTTTGTGAATATACTAAAACCCACTAAATTGTATGCTTTAAAAGAATGTCTATTACAGTGTGTGAGTTATATCTCCAGATTTTTAAAAAAGAAGATAGAAAGGGAACATTGGGATAAAATAAGTACAAATGGAAGGAAGTAATAAAATAAGTACAATTAATGAATAATAAAAAATGGAAGTGATCAAAAAAATCAAAAGCTAATTTTTAGGGGAGATATAGAAACTGAAGAAACAAATGCTCCAAGTGAGAATAATGAGAGAATCCACACAAGTAGACTAAAAACAAAAGCTTACGTTGTCCGGGTGATGGACAAAATGAACGTGGATTTGGTGATTAGGGCGCCATAGGTTCGAGCAATTCTACCCCACCTGACTATCTCTGCCCTTTCCGGGGCTCCACCATGGACTCAGAACCTTAACAGGGCCTCTGCTTCTTTTCCACATCCCTCTCTTAAAGGTCCAGCTGTGCCAAGAGACTGGGGGATTTTATGAGGTGCTACTTTTTCCAGGGGCTCATCTTGCTAAGAGTATCTGAACCATCGCAGGCTGGTTCACTTTGTCAAACTGGCCAAATTATTTTCCACATTTGCAGCATTGATGGGCATTTGGTCAGGTCTGGAGATTGGCTCCGTAAGTTCTCTCCGATGTTCCCAGCGCTGAGAAGAGAGCACATCCCTGACTTGGCTCCATCCCAAAGGATGACTTGTTCGGGCCCTGCTCGATTCTCTCGGCTCTTGGGCTGCCATGGAGCCCCACAGGGCATTGTTCCAGGCTTCCAGCAAGCCAGCCTGCTTCCATCATAGCCCCGGCACCCTTCCTGACACCCAGGGGTTCAAAACCCCGAGCAGACCGAATACCCCCTTTAGAATACATGTTCTTTGTGGATTCATGGACAATATAGTCTTAACCATGATGGGCAGAAGGAACTAAAGGCAGAGTAAATGGCAGCGTGCCTCTCTTGCAGATGGCGAGGACAATGCCATGCTCCTGCACAGCCCCCGGACCTCGGATGCCCAAGCTGAGACCTTTTCTCCACGCGTCCGAAGAGCCACAACCTCGAGGACAGAGAGAATATGGCCCGGAGGGGTCATCCCCTACGTCATCGGTGGGAACTTCACTGGTCAGTAGTCCCAGAGGAGGCCTCCTTTGGGGCTGGGGCCTTTGTGTCCCTAGGTTGGCTGTGTCCTCCCTGGGGGGGTGGAGCAGAGCCTGGGACATGGCAGTCCTACCTGCTGATGCTCCATTATGCCTTCAGGGCTAGTGCTCTAAGCCTGGCAAAGCCATGGTCTCTGCTGGGACAGTGTCCTCAATGGTGGTCACTTAGTCCCCAAGCCTTCATGCAGGGGGTGACACATGATCCCGGTCTTGAAAGAGGGACAGGGTTTGCACAATGCGTAGATGAGCAAAGCCCTCCAGGCCAAAGGCAGCTGTGAGCAGCCACACAGGGTGGCTGACCTGTCTTCTGCCTGGGTGGGCACCCACACCGGTCGCATCCCCGCAGCAATATGCAGGGTAAGCAGAGTGGGCCCTTAGCTGTGGCTAGTCCTGGCTAGTACTGCTTGCCGGCAGTACACCCTGTGGGAAGGTACTTAGCCTCACCAGGTTAAGTCCCTCTTCTGTAAGTGGGGATGATAATATTTTCTAGCCCATAGGGTTGTTTTGAGAGCTAAACGAGTTAATTTAGATGAGGCACTTGGATAGTACCTGGCACATAGTAATTAGTAATTATTTGCTATTGGTATTATTTTCTTTAAAATATGTAGGTCAACCAGTGGCTTCCCATCAATACTAGTGAAACTAAAACTGCTGACCATGGCCTCCAAGGTCAGCCCTTGCCCCCTGTTCCACCAGTCTCCTACCCCGCACCTGCTCTCTTCTCCCCAGTCCCTGTGTGCTGACCTCACAGACCTTCTGGAACATGCCCAGCTCATTCCTGCTTTAACACACCTGTACCTGCCATCTGTCTGCTTAGATCATTCTTTCCCCAGACCTTCTCGTGGTTTCTTCTTATCACTGCATTTCAGATCACATGACATGTCCCCAGAAAGGCCTTCTTTGCGTCCTTGATGACCCCAATATCCCCACTGACCACTTGTTCTCAGCACCCCAGTTTCTAGTCTGTACAGTACTTCCCATTTTCTGAAATGCTTCAACTTTGGTTCTTGTTTTGCCGGTTTTGGTCTCTGCCCAAGCACTGTGGGTCCAGAGATCTTTTTTCCTCTCTTGTTTTCATTCCTACCCCTCCAACACCTAGAACAGTACAGGGACACATAGTAGATGGTCAACAGTGATGCCCACAGCAGGCCTGTGGCCAGTGCTGGCTGAATGCCTCAGTGAAAAGCCACATAGAGCTGCCTCTTCCAGGCTCTCAGACCACACGCACAAGTCTGCCTCATCTCTGCGGTTCTGTGACTTTTATGAGAGGTTGTTGATAAGGCAGATGTCCCAAAGCCACTGAAAACCACTGATGAGTAAAGGCACAGTGAAGATGTGGACGACAGGACCTGGGAGCTGGCCGAGAGCATGGAGGGCCTCTGGGCCTCCCCTTCTCTCTCCTGCCACATCACTCCCGTGCCACTAACCCAGGGCTTCCTTGTGCTGGGTTCTTACTTAGGTGCTGGTGATCAAAAGATGACCTAGACTTCACCTGCCCTCAAGGAGCTCTCAGTCCTGCTAGGAGAGAGAGCAGTGTGCCTAACGAATTAAAATACTGGAATTTTAACCAGCTACTTGCTTTTGTTCCCTGGTGCTTAACTGCACTCTTTGAGATGTGGTGTGCTTTTCTGACCAAAGATTTATACAACCTTCATCAAAGTTAGCTAATTTTATATAGAGAACTCTCTTAACATGGTGGCTTTTCTTGTTCTGTAATTAGTGGGATTGCTATTTTGGTGAGTGATTGAGCTATAAATGATTTGAACTAAAAATATCCAGATGTAAAAAAAAAAAAAAAGTGGACAGCTAGGTTATTCTTTATTCTGTATGTTTGTCTTGGGGGACAATATGACATCACACCCAGGTCTTCCAGACTATGATGGAAGCCTCCCCAGTGCTCTGCTTGTTTTTGGCAACAAGGTCATTCTAGAACTCAGACACCATCCCCGACTGTTTTTTGTAGTCTCCAAACAACTATTTTTCTAGATCCTTCTCATTGTTTCTAGGAAAATCAAAATACTGTTCTTTATCTCAGATTGGTATATTGTTTTCTTTTAGAGAACATGTACTGACTGTAAGTAAGTATCAGCCAGTTTACAACTACCCTGTTCTCCTCCCAGAGAGTTCACTTATTGTTCTATTTCTCAACACATTTCCACTCAAGGAAATGTGAAGACGTGCTCAGAGAAAGCATGAAATTCACCTGTTTTTAAAGGGCTTGTAGAAAAGGAGGCTCACTGTAGCCCCAGGCAAAAGTAGCATGAATGCACCTGAAAACAAACTTTTGAGAGCATATGGACCCATACTCCGGTTGATAGAAAATACAATGAGGCCTCAGAATGCAATGCTGGTGAGCTACTTCAAAAGCCTAAAATTTTCCAGTTGAATAATCTGGGTAAGCTTTTTTGTTTTAAGTTTAGATGAAAGTACTCTCCATTCAAAGGAGAAGCCGGAGAGCTTGGGATATTCTGAAAATCTACTTTTATCCTCTTTTCCCTTCACGAACTCTTCCTCCCTGAGTTTTGGCAATTGAGTTTTGGCAATTTCCCTTGCTGTTCTTAGCAAGGGAAATTCTTATTCCTAGGGCATTTCTAGTCTGGGGGATGCAATTCTCATTGGAAGAAGCGTTGTTGTGAGTCAGCATGGCGTATGGCCTCTGAGGGAGGCATGGACCCATCAGGACGGTGATGAGACTTGCCTTGTCATTTCAGGAAGCCAGAGGGCCATTTTCAAGCAGGCCATGAGACATTGGGAGAAGCACACCTGTGTGACCTTCGTAGAAAGGACTGACGAGGAGAGCTTCATTGTGTTCAGTTACAGAACCTGTGGGTAAGTAGGCGCCTGCAAGGCCACCTCAGTGGAACCGGAGCCAGACAAATCTGATGGCTCCTGAGAGTTGAATTTTCTCTGTAAAACCAAGTATTTCCAAGGAGCTGTGATAAATAGCAACCTAGGGTTTGTCAGAAACTCCCCTTGCCCCCAATGAACTCATAATCCCAGGACAAAGTAGGCCGGTCAAGAAGATTCTAGAAAGACAAGGGGTCTGGATCTCTTGTCACGGGAGCAGTTGAAGGAATTGGGGTGTTTCATATGGAGAAGTGAGATTCCGAGCCAGTTGGAGGCCAGCGATCGTACTGAGACTCTGACAAAGCTATGGGCTTCCTCATGATGGATATACGTTTATGAAAAATTCTGCATGTAATTTTATGGGCTCCCTGGGCTAATAGACTTCCTCCAGAAAACATAACAAATAATAAGGTGCCTGGATTATGACTAGACTTAGCTGTTACGCCAGGAAAGTGTGATGTCCTCTCCTACTGAAAGAAAGTTTCCCATACTGGTTCAGATACTTCAACCCAACTACATGGGGTTTGCATGAAATGACTACTGAAGAGAATGACCCAGAAAGGTTACATGCAAAAGGAAAGACGGCACACAGGCAAATGCTAACAAAAAGAATGTTAGGATCGTAATTTTAGTTATAGACAAGGCCTTTTTTGTTTCATTCTTGTTTTGTTTCATTTTTAAAGTAGGAGAGTGTTTAAAAAAAAAAAGGTGAGACACTTTATAATGAGAAGGAGTCCAAGCTACAGTGAGAATATAACCATCATAAATCTTTATGCACCAAACAGTGCGGCATTAAGAGTCATAAAACCAGCCCCAGGGAATTCAAGGGGAAATTGACAGAAACACCAGCAGCAGGCGACTGTATTTCATTTCTGTCCACCCAAGGAGATCAATGTCGAGGTGACCAAAAAATGAGTAGAGATTTGTAGTGGACTGGAGAAATAGAATAGAATTGATCCTATGGATCTATCAGATTCTGCAATCTGATAACAGATCTTCTTAAGTGCATGTTGAACATTTATAGACATTGTCCATCTGTTAAGCATGAAGCACACCTCGATGGATTCTTAAAGGCAGAAAGAGCATTAACATGTTCTCTGATTGCAAAGCAATGAGACTGGACATCATGACAAAGAGTAAACACCCCTGCATTACCTAATAAGTTAAAAGCTCCATTTTTTGTTTGTACAACTCTTAGGTCACAAAGGAATCAGGATGAATATTATAAGTCATCCAGGTAATAAGAGCCCTACAATTCTAAGTTAGAGAGATATGGCTAAAGCTGTGTGTGTGTGTGTGTGTGTGTGTGTGTGTGTCCCAACAGCCCACATCAGATTTAACAATGATAATTGTAGAAGCATTTCTGTTAGACTCAGGAACAAGTCGAAGATCTTCATGATCACCACAATTATTTTACACGTTTTGGAAAATGCTAGCTAATATAATTAGATAAGAGAAGGAAATACACACAAGAAGTATTGGCAGGAGCAAGGCAATGTTTGCATGGTTTGAAGTTAATGTGACATGTACCCCAAAACCCAGAAAAACAATTGAGAAACTTAGAAACAAAAGGAGACCCTGATGAGGAGACTGATTACAAATGTAACAAGAAAATTAATTACTTTTCCTTATAATGAAATAATTTGATACACTTTTGTAATGAGAAAAGTATCACTTTAATAGAAACTTAATAAATAATACATCTAAGAATAAACTTAACAAAAATGCAAAAATATGCCAGACCTATAGGAAGAAAATGCTAAAACTCTAAGGAAACTTAAAAAAAAAAGTAAAAATGGAAATGCATACCACTTCCTGTATAGGGATACTTAACATAGTAAAGATGTCACAACTCCCTAAAATAACCTATAAATGCATGCCATTGTGATTCAAATATCTACATTTATGTATATGTAGGTATATGTGTATTTATGTTTTTAGAAATTTAATAAATGATACTGAAGTTTATCTGGAGGAATGACCATGTAGAAATAGCCAACAGAGGAGAGAGACAGAGACAGAGGCAGAGAGAGACAGAGAGGGAGAGAGAGGAGGTGGAAAGAGAGGCACAGAGAGAGAAACAGAGAACAACAGGGACAGAGGGACAGAAGTAGTTTGGGATTATGGGAAGAGGTCTGATGGTCTAGTTAAACATCTAGGGTTTAAAATGCAAGTGAAGATGATAATAATTAAGACCACTTGAACATAACAAAAGAGTTTAAAGTGAATATGCCTATACACAAATTTAGGTAGCATTTTAAATGAGTATTACTTAAATGAGTTATATTAGTCATTTGGATATTTTAACAGTGGGGTAGAGAGCTCATTGTGAAAAAAACAAAGCTGGATGGGGCGCCTGGGTGGCTCAGTGGTTTGGGCCTCTGCCTTCGGCTCAGGTCCTGGTCTCAGGACCTGGGATTGAGCCCCTCATCGCATCAGGCTCTCTGCTCAGTGGGGACTCTGCTTCCCCCTCTCTCCCGCTGCCTCCCTCTCTGCCTACTTGTGATCTCTGTCTGTCAAATACATAAATAAAATCTTTAAAAAATAAATAAAATAAAATAAAATAAAAAAGATTTAAAAATACATAAATAAAATCTTTAAAAAAAAAAAAAATCTGGATTCCTACCTCACTTCTTACATCAAAATGATTCAAGCTGGATCAAAGATGTAAACATTTTTAAAAGGATAAAGAAAAGAAAAGAAAAACGAAATTTAAAAAGTATTAGAGAGAAACAAGAGTGAAATTTACTTATAATCTTGGCCTAGAGATGGCCTTTCTAAGCAGGGCAAAAGAAAATGAAGTCATTACATACACTGGAATTTCAAAATTCTCTAGGGTGAAAACAAAACCAAAACAATACATAAGCAAACAAACAAAAAACCAAATAAGAAATAAAGTGAAAAAAAAAATATTGTCAATATATTTGGCAATCAAAAGACTCATTTCCTTAATTCACAAAGGGTTCTTACATATCAGTAATAAAAAGATGGGCAACCCAAAAGAACATAGGGAAAAGATGTGATCACAAGGTTCACAAGAAAGAGAAATACAAATGTCTTATAAAACATGGAAAACTATCCAATCTTGATGCGGTGAAATACCATGTTTCACCTATCCAGTTGACAAAAAAAAAAAAAAAAAATTGATAAAACCAGTGTTGGCCAGGTTGTGGGGAAATAGGGCTTTTTAATATATTATTAGCGGGCATGTAAGTAGACACATTTGGGGATTGCAATTTGATAATATCTATTGAAATCTCAAATGCATATACCCTTTTATCTATCAGTCCCAATGCTAGAAATTTACCCTGCCATGAGCAAGAATCCAACCATTTCTTTGTTTTCCTTATTATTATTTGTTTGTTTGTTTTCTCTTCCTCTCCCATGAGGCTTTGTTTAAATAGTAAAAATTGGAATCAGCCTAAATGTACACTATTGGGAGCCTGATTAAATAAAATTTAATGGTACTTTGAAAAGAATGAAGGAGGTCTTTATGCACTATTAGAAGAGATTAGAGGGGATGAGAATCTTAATACTTCAATCTTCTGAACATATATATTTTTTAAAGATTAATTTATTTATTTGAGAGAGAGAGAGAGAGGGAAAGAGAGAGAGTGGGGGAGGGGTAAGGGCAGGGGGAGAGAGAGAATCGCAAGCAGACTCCCTGATGAGTGTGGGACCTGATGCGGGGCTTGATCTTACGACGCTGAGATCACAACCCGAGCTGAAACCAAGAGTCACTTTACTTAACCAGCTGAACCACCCAAGTGTCCCAACCGTCTATTTTTTTTAATGTTTGATAGAGGTTTTCTGGGTGGTAAAGGTGGTAGGACTGTGGGCCATTTTAATTTCTTATATCTTTCTATATTAGGAATAATATATAATAACATATTAGGAATAAATGTTATTTGAAAAAAATAATTGTACCCAGAAGAGGAATCATTTCTAAGCCTCCTCTGATAAGGATACCAAGACTCATCCTTCACAGAAACTCGGCTTACTCCATTCATTATCTCTTTTCCTTGTCATCAGAGATGATCCAGCAGAGACTTGGGGGTGCAGGGGTTGGATAGGGTGTGGTCTTTATTTCGGGAATCTAGGCCTTATCTTTCTTTGGGTTCTCAAGTGGATCCATGACCACCAAAAAGGTGAACCATTTTGGAGGGAATTTCTGTATTGGGAGGGAACTTGAACAATGAGAGTGCTTTCAGCTCTGAAAGTCTGTTTCTTTTAGATACATATGTTTGTGCACGTACACACACACACACACACACACACACACACACATACACACACACATTGGGGAGGGCATTAGACTCTTCCTATTCTCTGACCTGCTAACCTGGGTATTTCTGCAACTGTCCAGCTGTTGTTCCTATGTTGGGCGCCGAGGAGGAGGCCCACAGGCTATATCCATTGGGAAAAACTGTGACAAGTTTGGCATTGTGGCGCACGAGTTGGGCCATGTGGTTGGGTTCTGGCATGAACACACCCGGCCAGATAGAGACCAGCATGTCACCATCATCAGAGAAAACATCCAACCAGGTAAGGAGCCAGTATGGAGTCTGGAAGCCACTGGCCAGGAAGCTGGCATCCACCAGGGCAGGCAGATGTGAAGGGGAGGGGTTTCAGGGAGCCGACCAATGCTCATTTGTTCTGTAAGGAGGTAGCGACCCTATTGTGCAGGCATTTGTCACCAGCACTGCCGGTGTCCTCTGTGGTCCTTCCTGGGAGGTCTTCTTGCCCCAGCTTGTAGGTTACAGCAGAAACAAAATGACTTTTCACGTTGGAAAGGACCATGAAATCCAGCTCCTTTTCCTAACAGGAACAGAATGGACCAGAACACTGTTGGCAGCATCAAAGCCGAGAAGCCAAAAGAGGAGTTTCCTGGTTGCTTTTCTAAGAGCCCCTTTTGCTGACTTCAGCAGCCCATCTTTTTGAACCAAATACAGTTAGGACATGAGTACATGTAAATGCAGTATTTCTGCCTGCAGAATTTCTGCCTGCCACAAGGCACATGGAGTATCTAGATTTAAAAAACAAAAACAAAAACCAGAAAACAAAAAACAGAAATTCTCACATGAAATAATTTTATACAGAAGTCCATAATGAACTTGAAAGTAGCACTGAATAACCTGGTTGCCTTAAAATGCTTTTGAGAATCAGAATAGTGAATTCTTTGGGATTGAACTTAGCTCTCTGATTTTTCTTCTGTTCTTTCAGTAGCAAGATCAGAGATCTGTTTTTTAAGTTTCTGAGCAATCAGATCAATAATGAACCTGTCTACAAACTCAAGAGTAAGGGTTTCCAGTGGCACCTGGGGAGGGGCTGTTGGGGAGTGGGGCTGGGAGAACGTAGGGCTGTTGGAAGTTTCAAATTTCCAGTCTGTTAAAGACAACGAGGAGAGGATGATCACAACCCTGCTGTCTGATTGGGCCAACTGAAGCTCTCAGAAGTGGCTCTGGGCCCTCCTCCTCCCTCTCTGCCTCCTTTCAGGGACCTGCCTTGGTTTTCAAAGGCCTTAACAGAGTGTTGTGTCACAGGTCAGGAGTATAATTTCTTAAAAATGGAAGCTGGGGAAGTGAGCTCTCTGGGAGAGACCTACGACTTTGACAGCATCATGCACTACGCCCGGAACACCTTCTCAAGGTCGGAATCTGTGCTTCTGCCTCATCTGTGTTTTACTGTGCCTGCCGCGGGCTTGGGTCGGATGCCTGGAGGTGTGCGGAGAGTGGGTCTCTGCATGCTCCTCGCACAGTTGGCCTGTCTGTCCTTGAAATACAGTGGCCTCTGGGCTGCCGTGAAATACAATCTAATCAGGTTCCCGCTAATAAGATTGAACCCTGTCGCGAAGCTGGCGTTCCATCACACCCTAATGAAACAAGCAGCAAACTGGAAAGGGGAAATTATTAAGAGGTTGGCCAGGATAATAACTTAGGGGCTCTGGGTAAAATATCCAGGGGGCGGGGGAGTCTTCCAAAGCATGTCCTTGATGTAAGCCTGGTGACGCTTACCGCTTCTCTCCAAGAGGTGTGCTTTATTGGAAGCTAGACCAGAGGAGGGCTGGGAGGGTCGTAAATCATGGATTCATTTTTGAGGGGAAGAAAATGAGGCTCCAGCCGGCTCGAGGGCACACAGGTAGCTGGGGTCGGACTGAGAACAAAGATCCAGGTTTCCTGCCTGCTGGTCACGCTTGATGGTAGCCCTTGTATCCAAGGATGGCCAGACTGGTGATATACGGCCGGCATCGGTGGGATCTGTTTTAATGAGTTATTGCTGTGCTGGACTGGGTGTTAAGTATTTCCAGTATTGCCCTTGCTTCTAGACCATATGAGTGTTTTGTATAGAGAAGTTTTCTCTCTCTAGTCCCAGTGTTGTGGGTCTTTCTAAAACCTTCGAGTTAGAGGAGACACAGGGTAAATATTTTCTCTCTTGGCAATTTTTTTTTTTTTTTGGTCAGTTTACTCTTAAAACTAGCTTGTTTGCTTTTTTATTTATCTATTTGTTCACGGAGGGAAAAACAAAAGATTTGAAATGGTTCCAAGTATATACATAGGACAAGAAACAAATAAATGAGGGAACTTGAGGGTGGAGGAATGGAGAGTAAGGGTAGAGAGCTACGCTGAAGCTTGGAATTAACTGGCTATTGGGAATATATGCCATGAAGTCACGTACACTTTGGTGGGATTGGCAGCAAATCTCGCCATGCGCTTCTTAGCAGTTATAGCAAAGACGGAAATAATCCATTTCACGAGTCCCTGTGTCCATAAAGATCAAAGGAAGCCATTCTTTCAGGTGACACAGTGCTCTTGGGAGTGAACAGGGAACTGGGCGCCCAGGGCTCCTTGGCTCTTGGATAGGGCTCCTGGAAGCCTGCTGTTGATGAGGTCATAGGACTGGGGGAGAGATCCTCCAAACCTCCCCATCCCAAGCTCTCCATTGTGGGGGTAGCGGGGTGCCGTCCCTCTGAGCACACAGCTGATTTAGCTGTGATCTCCGCCCTGCATGCAGCCAGGCGGGATCTCTCTGGAGCTCTGGTGGGTGGAGTTGTGTCCAAGTCAGCATCTTTGAACACCTGGCATGCGACTGACTGACGCTGTTCTCATTACTCTTCTTCTGGCTCTATTTATCAGAGGATACAGGGGGCACCATGTAATGAAGAAATGAGAATCAAAGACTGGGTTCCAATCCTAGTGCTCTCACACATGGTGCTATTGAGGGATAGACAGTAATTGGGGATAGCTTTGCACTGGGTCAGATCGCCACCTCCCTGGGCATCAGTTTCCTCATGAGAGGGTGGGACTAGATGTTCTCTGAGCCCCTCCCAGCTCAGACATTTCCTGTTGTGCTTTCTGAACCTGGAGCAGACAGGTGAGGCACTGACAGATGGGGTTGCCTTCATTGCCATGTGGACATTCGAGGCTTCCTCTTGCATGTTGGGAAGAAGAGACTTTGAAGGACCTATCCTGGGGACCTCTGTGGGGGAGAGGGGGTCTCAGGAAACAAGGGGATGGGCAGGATGATAGCCCACCCTGCAGGGGTCAGAGCAGGATGCTTGAGTGTGGAGGCTAAGCTGACTTGCGGGTTTGGGAAATGGTGTAGGAAGTATAGGGTCACACCACAACAGCCCTGGGATTGCAGGCTGCTAAATAGAGACAAAGTGTTGATTCTGTAGAGAACCACTGTCAAGTTGGCCCAAGTGAGCAGGTTTTACCTTGGATCTTGTCTCCATAGCTGTCCTAACTCTCCATATTGCTTTATCATTTGTCTGTTAATAATTATTATGCATTCATCTGAACCCCTCTCTCTTCTTAGACCAAGATCTTTGAGGGGATCCTCTTCTAATTCCCAACACCATGTGGACCCTAGCACAGGAGAGATGTTCAATAAATATTTCTTTTTTAAAAAGATTTATTTATTTATTTATTTATTTACTTTACTTACTTATTTGAGAGAGAAAGAGTACAGGCAGACAGAGTGGCAGGCAGCAGCAGAGGGAGAAGCAGGCTCCCTACTGAGCAAGAAACCCAATGTGGGACTCGATCCCAGGATGCTGGGATCATGTCCTGAGCCGAAGGCAGTCATTTAACCGACTGAGCCACCCAGGCATCCCTCAACAAATATTTCTTAAATGAATAAATCAATGAATCAATCAAAGGAGTCAGGGAGATCCGAAATGCTGGGGACTAGGTGAAGGAAGAAATTTCCATTATCTTCAGGCGTTTCTGTCCACATACCAGAAACGTGGTGGACACATCATAAGGAGAATCTACATAGCATCTCCTGTGCTGGGGGATTGGGGATAAATTACTTCCGATGGTCTCTAGAAACTGCACTGCCTCCCTGGCGCCTACCATGTGCCATTTACTAGGAGAAGCTCTGAAACCAGAGGTCTTCTGGGACCAGCATTTCTTTCTTTCCTTTTTTTTTTTTTTTTTTGTCTTTTTGCTTTGGTTTGGTTTGGTTTTTTAAGCAGGCTCCACGCTCAGTATGGAGCCCAGCATGGGGCTTGAACTCACAACCCCAGGATCAAGACCTGAGCTGAGATCGGGAGTCAGACACATAACTGACTGAGCCACCCAGGTGCCCCATGGTTTTATTTAAGCAATCTCTCCACCCAGCCTGGAGCTCAAACTCACAACCCTGAGATCAAGAATTGCGTGCTCTACTGACTGAACCAGCCGGGCATCTCTTTTCTTGTTTTTCTTTTAAGAAATTAAAAAAAAAAAATCTTTAGTTTTTTCCCTGTGATCTGTAGTTCCTAACACCCTCCTTTTTGCCCCTCAAGAAGATAACCTTTATTAACACTGTTGTCAACATGGTGCAGCTTATCGGCACGGACCAGTGGGAGCCCATGGACCGAACCCCTGAAATAATAGCTCCCCAGCAAGCGTACCCAGAACCCCTCAGAGGGAGACATGGGCGAGGGAGCAGCCCATGGGCATGATGGGCAGCCACATAGGAGCCCAGCAGCTCCCCTGAAGGCCTTGAAGGGAGGTGGCCATCTCCTTCTGCCACCATGATGTCATCAGTGCCATGGAACACTCTACCCTCAAACCATTGGCTTCCAGCAACCATTTATTTTTGTGACATCGTGGGTCATTCTGGCTCATTCTCTGGTTTTGCCTGGGATCATTTCCACGGCAATAGTCGTGTGGCCATGCCGCTGGGCTGGGAAGTCCAGGATGGCTGGTGCCATGTGTGGTTGTTGTGCTGCCTATCCGGCAGGGGCCCCTCGGTTCTCCTCCCTGGGGCCTCTCATCCTGGACAGGCTAGACGGGACTCCTCACTGCATTGGGACTCAGAGTTCCAGTAGGACAAGCTGAGAGGCTGCAGGATTCTTAAGACCCAGGCTCTGGAACCTGCAGGACATCATTTCTGTCTCATTCCATTGACCAAGCAAGGAGCAAGGCCCAGAATATGGACAATAGGAGGCGCCATTCATTATTTTAACATTCTACCACAGCTACTTGCTTACCCCTGCCCCAGAGTTTGGAATGATTTTTGGCAAATCTATTTTGTGGCAAGTGGATGCCTTCACTGTCCTTTCTGCCCGTTTTCTGCATGGATTTTTAGGAAACTCCTTTGTTCAGTGGGACATGTGTCAATGGCCTGCTTATTGATGGTCTTTCCTGGCCCACTTTTTGTCAAGTTTCGCAGTCCCTAATTCCCTAATTCCATGTCGTTACTCCCTGGAGCCAGCCTGCTCTTCGTCTGCGTTTGTTAAAGGGCAGAGAATGGCCTGGCGAACATTGGCTGGTGGGAAAACCCATCTTCATGTGTCTTTACGATTGATCTGTCTCCTTCCAGCTTCAATTTCTAGTTTGTTGCAGGCCCTCCTTACTCCCCCGTGGTCGGACCTGGGCTCTGGGGAGTGGTATCTCTGCAGGTTTCATTGGGGGGGGGGTCCAGGAGCTGAAGAGACACTTCTGTGGTCCAGGGACCTCTTTGTTTGGAGAGCTCAGAGCCGACAGCTTTGTTCCCTAAAGCATCTGCCAAACCCTTTCTTAGTTTAGCGGAATGTCGATGCTAAGAGTTGTCCTATGTAAGAGATCCTGCAGCGGTTCACACAAGAGACGCCTCTTGTGGTAAATATCTTCCAGAGCCCACCGCCTTGCTGGCAGCTCAGGGAAAAGTTGGGGAGGAAGTCCCAGCCCCCAAGTGCTGTCCGAGTGTGGGCTGGTGTTATTCCTGCTGTTTCGGTCTCTGAAGTCGCTCTCGTGGGAAACAGTGGCTGGAAGGAAGAGGATGCGGGAGATGGGCTCCAGGCCTGCCTGTGTTTCAGGGCTAGCTGTCCATTACTAGCTCTGGACTCTGGGAGAGATGCTTAAGCTCTGCAGGCTTCTTCTCACCTGTGGGGAGGAAGCCCTAATAAGAATGGCACCCACACATCACGTTCCTGGCAGAGTCACCTGTGTGTGGGGGCTTTAGCGGGGTTGGCTGGCCTGGGTTGCTGAGAGATTGCGGTGAGCTTTACATTTTGTGCAGCGAAATTTCTTCCCTTGGGAGAATCAAGAAAATAATTACAAATGAGCACATTTTATGTTAGGGCAGAAGTGCCTCTTTTTAGATTTAGTAGGTGATTAGAATTTTATGGGGAGTCATTACTTGAGGTTTAAAACTGGGCAAAGTTGGGGCACCTGGGTGGCTCAGTAGATTAAGCCTCTGCTTTTAGCTCAGGTAATGATCTCAGGGTCCTGGGATTGAGCCCTGCATCGGACTCTCTGCTCAGCAGGGAGCCTGCTTCCCCCTCTCTCTCTGCCTGCCTCTCTGCCTACTTGTGATCTCTGTCTGTCAAATAAATAAATAAAATCTTTAAAAAATAATAAAACTTGGCAAAGTCAGTGAGGGAAACCAAGGATTCCACTAAAGTTTCTCCAGAAGGCTCTAGACCCAGAGAAGAGACAGTAGAAATTAGAGAAAGACCACGTGGTTAGAGTTTGGAGATAGGGATGCTTCAAAGGAAACCAGCAGATGACCCAGGCTCCTGCCTGCTTCCGTTGGAACAAAAGTGAGCTTGAAATCTGACTTAGAAAAAGTATATGCAAAACCAGAAAAATGATCAAACATGTAACCAGTAAGAAACAAGGCCAAGGTAGTACAGAATTTCAGCTAATACATAGGTAACGTGGATTTTCACATTTCCTTTGGGTGTACATTGCTTTGCAAGATTTTTTGAAGACACTGACTTACCTTGGTTACATAATTTAATTCAAAAAGCATTTCTTGACCTGTTATGCTCCAGTCCCTGAGAACATAGAGATGAAGGTCTTGGTGTCTCTGCTTGAGGAACTTACTATTGAGCAGAGAAGACAAATACCTTCATCCTTCAAAAAAGACAATAGAGTATGAGAAGAAGAGACTAGACAAATAAGGCCCAGAGGTAGCCCAGAGAAAGGAACTAGTAACTTAAGATGGTTTGGATAAAAAAGGCTCAAGAAGACTTTTAAGAGGGAAAGCCTTCCGCTGGGGTTTTGGCGAATGAACAGGAGTTTGCCGGTGGACAAGAAGATGGGCAGTAGGCAGCCTCGACAGAGGATAGCATGTGTAAGGGCACGTTTGGGGCTAGCAGAGTTTGGTGTTTGCTTCAGACACCAAGTGGGGTGGAGGGGTCAGAAGTGGCTGGAGAGGAAGGCAGAGGCCAGTGGGCCAAGAGCCTGGGGGTCCAGGTGGTGCCTGGAGATCAGTGGAGGCTTCTAAGCAGAGAGGACACAAGCCTGCCCTCGAATTTCTGGACAATCCCATTGCCATGTTAAAGGGGCCTCACAGAGGTGCCTGAGTCTATGGGAGGGAGGCCAGTTGAGAAGCTGCTGGGAAGAATTCAGGAAGGGGATGTAGTCTGAACTGAGGCAGTGGTCTGAAACAAGGAGGAGGGCATGGATTCGAGGCATGGTGGAAGGGGCCATGGCACCTTTGGATTGAGTCTCAGGAGACAGGGTTCATGGGTTGAGTGGATGTCAGACCCAGAGGATAGTGTGGTCACTGGGAAGGGTAACCGAGCATCTGGGGCTTAGGTGATTCTGGGGCTCAGAATCAGAGAATTCTCTGTATACCTTTCCATGGCAAGGGGAAATGCAGAGGAGCCAGTGGAGCAGGAGAGGAGGAAGAAGGCAGAACCTCCAGGGACAGCCCAGAGAGGGAAACGGAAGTGGATGGACGTCCCCTTGCTGCTCAGAGACATCAGTGCCCTGGGAGCCAGGGGAAGAGAGAGCAGCTGATGTCAGTGCTGTCGGGGAGGGTGTGTGGGGGGTGACAGGTGTCCATTGGGGTCATCAGTCCATTGGTGGCTGTGGACCTTTGTAGGGCAGTCTGGTTGCAGTTGCATTGAGGAGTGAATGGGAGGTGGGCAGTCAGACAGAATGGAGATAGTTCTTTCCGGAAACCTGGTTAACAAGGGAGGGAAGACATAGGTAACTGGAGAAGGAGCTGGTTTGGAAGGAGGCCCTCCCTCCCAGAGAGGCCCTGCGTCGGGGGTCTGGAGGCAGAAAAGGAGGCTCCGGCAGGGGTCTACCAGGCCCATGTCATGGAGGTCCAAGGCTGTGGTCAGCCCGGCAGCCTGCAGCCTGCTCCTCTCTTATGGTCAATTTCGATTTCCTTCATGTGGGAATAGAATAAGATGTTAGAACTGGAAGGGACTGCTAGGACTGTCTGGGCCAGTCTCTTACTGTCAGAGAAGTAAACTGAGGCTCAGGGAGGGGATGGGGCTTGTCCGAGCTCACCCAGGTGGCAGAGCTGGGCCGTACATGGAAATATCTAGACCAGGGCCCTCACAGCTACCCTTTGCTCTCTGCAATCATCCCCATTGCCAGAAAGGCCCTCCAAACCCTGATTCCTGTGATTCACAAACCTGTCAACCTGCACTAACTTAACCAGCTCCTGAGAGCCTCGCACTGTGCTGGTTCCCAGGCTCTCTGTGGAGCCTCTCCAAGACTTATCCATGCTCAGTGGTTCCTGCTGCACAACTCCAGGGGGCTCCACGCACACCAAGGTCTCTCTGAATGGTGCTCCCCGAAGTTGTACGATGTGGCGGCCCGGGGCCTGGACCCATCAGGGGCTTCGTGGCAATGCTCAGTGCCCATCCATAAGGAAGCCCCCAGGCCAGTGGGCTAGGGCAGATCGGCAAACGTGGCAGAGTCATTCTCCCATCGGAAGTGAGTAGGCAGCACATGAAATAGAAAGCCCACATGCCAGGATGAGTAAAGCAAATCTTTTCAGTCATACGGGTCTGTGGAGAGGCAGCCCAGGGGCCAGGGACGTCGAGGCAGTTGTGGGCAGGGAAATAAAGACTGTACATCCCAGCGTGGCCAGCCAGCCAGCCTTGACCTGTCTTTCTCCTTTCTCTCTCTCTTTTCTTCCCACAGAGGAGTTTTCTTAGACACCATCCTCCCCCGCCGAGACGACAATGGCATCAGGCCAACCATTGGCCAGCGCGTGCGGCTCAGTCAGGGAGACATAGCTCAAGCCAGGAAGCTGTACAAATGCCCAGGTAACTGAGTCCTCGGGAGTCCCGGGGCCATGCGGGCACCCTCGGAGCATGACTCGACCACCCTTTGCAAGTTCGCCTCTTTGCTGGGAAAGCAGCTTGGGGGACCTGACGAGGCTGCTGTAATTTCTGGCGTGCTGCGCTCAGGAAGGTTTCAGACAGCGTAGGAGGCCCAAATTGGGGAGGCGATTGCCAGGAGTGACATGAAGAATAGGTCTGGAAGCTCACGGCTTTGTCTGTGGGAACCTTTGGAATTCTCTGGCCCAGCCCTGATAGTCCGAAGAGGAAGAAGGCCTAGAGGAATAGCAGCAGTGACCATGGGCCTGGTGCAGTGTGTACCCTGTAACTCTGAATGCCCCTCCCTTCCTATGGGAGTGAGAGATGTAGGTTTGTTGGAATAAAAACCAAGGGTTTTGCAGGAAGACCGTGAATAAAGGAGAGTGTTCTTAGGGAGGGGGGGAGTCAGCCTCCCAGATCCTCAGTGCTGTAAATGAGGTTGTTTCTATGGCCTTGGGGCTTCCCTAGCCATACAAGGTGCTGGTCATTGGCTAGAAATCGGCCATCGGAGCCTGGACAGTACCCTGGGGTCTGAGGAGTCTGCTTCCCTGCCCAGCCATAAGCCCCTCCCTTTGAAAGTGCCCTCTTTGCCTTCCATCCCCTTGGCTTCAGCCTCACCCCCACTACCCCACCTCCCCAACCTGCTCTGCTGGGAGTGAGCTCACTTTGACCCCTTTAAGCTGTTGAACTTCAGTGCAAAGCGTCTGTTCCAGCAGCCCGGGTTTACCACTGATGGGAAAGAACACAATTCAGTAGTTTGGGGAGGAAGAAGGAAATTCATGACCCACAGGTCCAGTAACATTTTCCAGACCCCAGACCACACAGCTGGATCATAGGACAGCATATTTGAAATAGGGGCCATCCTAGAAAATGTAGGCTATCACATAACCCTACTAAGTGGGATCACAGAGCATGCAAAGGATTCTGTGGGGTTTGGTCCATCACAAAACTCTAGGAAACATGTCCATCCAGCTATTAGTCATGTGGGGGCGTGTTAGGGCTGCAGTGCAGGACTCACATATCCGAAAACCTTGCTGAACTGAAAGAGAAACATTATAGCATTCTCTGGGAAATGCCATAGTATTTATTTAGTTATAATGTATATGCCTCTTACTTCCCCAAAGGATTGGAGGCAGCTGGTAAATACCATGGAGCCATAGAGTAATGTATCTGTTCTTGCAGAATGTTGATGATTATTCTAAAATAATTTCCATGGAACCCTTGGGGGTGTTGACTGCTGGGCATAATCCTCATGATGCCTGGCAGTTGTTCAGTAACATGATATCAAAGCCCCAACATCCAGGATTTCCTGAGGCTGATGACGGGCCTCTCTCCAGCTATTCCTTCCTGCAGCTTCAAAACTGCAGCTTTCAGTAATTTCAATTAGTAGCTAAGAGCAGGGTTGTTGCCCAGTGGAGGTTGAATTGCATGTAGGCAGATACGGGTAAGGATGCTTGTTTCCCACACTCTGGGGGTGACCCGTGGGAAATATTTTTCACATACCTAAGGACTGGTTTCTAGACTTGTGACCAGGCAACCCTCCAATATTCAAGGGCAGAATAGCTTCCCATACCTCTGGTCATCTTTGAGTTTTCTTGACTGTTTATTTGGTAGCTCATTCAGAGATAAGCAGCAGAAAAAGAAGAGGCAAGATTCAACCCAATGAGTTTCTCATGAAATGGGTTTCCGAGTGTTTTCTTTGTCTTGTTGCTTCACCTACTTGTACTTTTCTGTGCTCGCTGCCTCAGATGTTAGTCATAATGATAACGGCGGCTGTGTGTGGAGTGCTCACTGTGTGCCAAGCACTAAGTGGATCCATGTCATTAACCCTTCAGGAAGCTCCTGCCCATTTTACAGACAAGAAAACTAAGGCCCAGCAAGGCTGGGAAACTTGCACCCCACTCGAGTCCATGCTCAATCCTGAGAGCCTCAGGAACCTCAGCAATCCCTAGATATTGCTCTTTGGTGCCCAGACCCTATTTTCACTTCTATCAGCTAGAAGAAAATCGTCGATCTGCCTGACACGCTTCTCCAGGGGCATCCCGGGGCCTTTGGCTGGTCACGGGGTGTTGACGGGGCCTGGCGCGGGGAGCTTCTGGGATGAGGAGCGTGTCTGCCTGAATCACAGTTGTTGTTTTACTTGTGCAGCATGTGGGGAGACCCTGCAGGACACAACAGGAAACTTTTCTGCACCTGGTTTCCCGAATGGCTACCCTTCTTACTCCCACTGCGTCTGGAGGATATCGGTCACGCCAGGGGAAAAGGTACGTGTGAAACCACCTCAGGAAGTGACATAGCTTCCTTTGAGTCGGGTGAGGTGTGGGGGGTTAGGGTTAGGGTTAGGGTTGACAATAGTGAAAACGGCTGCGATGCTATGAGCACCACTGTGCTCCAGCTTGCTTAATATTATTTCTGGACTTCCGACTGGTATCATACAAATAGAGGCTAGAAGCAAAATGTCCATGTGAATTATAAATCAAGCTCACAGTTTGGAAAACAAAGTAGACTCTAGCCTTCCTCCTTAATAAGAACACCATCAGAATGCCTTGGAAGGTGAGGATCCAACTAAGAATTCCTCAACACGTCAGAGTGTTGCTCTGGGAGGTAGCAATGTAGGGAGAGCTGGCCCCCAACCCACAGCTGGCTCCTCCTTCTCAGCACCCCCATTTCATCTCAGGAGCACCCATGGCAACACCCCAGCCCACTCTCCCAAACACTCTGCACTCCCTCCTTGCAAATAGTTATTCCTCCAGGAGGAGCAGATTGGTTAGATATGCTATCTACCTTTGGGAGGGTGGGTTCCAGGGCCAAGATCTCTGCATGCTTTAGAAGTAGGCTCAGGACCATTTGGATAGGAACTCCAGAGTCCTGGGCACCTGCAGTGAGGTCTAGGAGCTATGCAAGCTCTGGGTGAGCATGATCCTTTGGGTCCAAAGGTTCTGTGATTCCCTCCAGATTCCCTCTAGAGCTGAGCCAGGGCAGCAGTGTCTTTTGTCGTGGTCCAAGGGTGGTGAGTTCTCCATCCTATGGCAGGAGGCATCTCTTCACATCTATCATATGGATAAGGAATTTGAGGCTCAGATACTTAAAAAATTGCCCAAATCCACAGTAAAATATAGAACTGGAACCTGGGGCTTCTTCACTCCTAAAACGTGTGTGTGTGTGTGTGTGTGTGTGTGTGTGTGTGTGTGTGTGAGTTTTCACACCTCCCTTCAAATCCAAGAGTTCTTCAGACTAGACACCACCATCTTTGAGATGCCCTCTCTGTCCCTTGGGTCAGGCTCCCTATAGTCATACCTGCTGTAGCTTGTCTCACAATATCATGATTGCTGGTTTATCTGGTTGTCTACCTTCTAGACCCTAACCTCATTGAGGACAGAGACTGTTCAGCCTGAGGTCTCCAGCACCCAACACAGCCCATGGAACATAGTCACACAAAAAGTCTTTGTTGAATGGGCATGTGAGTGGATGAGAGGCCAAGTGAAAAACCTGCAGCTGGGGGTGCCGTGGGGGTGATGGATTTCCAGAGGCCTGAAGCCAACCTTCGGGTAGTCCTAATTCATAACTGTTAACAATGTCCACTTAAATGTTTTCTGTGCCTCGGTGCTATTCTCAGCACATTATGCGGTTTATCTCTTAATCCTCAGAACTTCATGTGATAAGTGTTATTAGCACATTGATTTTTCTGATAAGGAAATGGACTTGCCTGAGGCTACTCAGTTTGTTGCAAAGTTGGGATCTGAGTGCAGGTGAGAACCTGGTTGCTTACCCATCATCCTGTATTATTTCACAAAAGGGTCAGGCGAAAAGGCATTTGAACATGCATTCACATGTGCGTGCTCACGTAACATGTGCTCACACACAGCACCTATGCGCAACTCTTATTCTGGCTCTAAGTATTTATGACACTGTGGTTGTCATCCTGAGCCTGAGAGACTCCAGGCTTGTCTCCTTTAGGTTCGTGTGCTGTCTCTGTGCCTGCTGGAGGCAGTAATGAGAGGGAGGCAGGAAGAAGGAGGAGGAAGAGGAAGTGATACAGCAGTCTCCAAATGTTGAATTGTCCTACCTAGCAGAGGCTATGGGATATGCAGAAAATTCCTCCAGCCTTAATTATTATTGCTAACTGGGGTGGGGGGGGCAGGGAGAATATACATCATTGAGAGTCCTGTACCAATGATTTCCATTTTGGCTTCACCCAGCCTTCCCTGAGCTGCTAGTAATTAGCAAACTAGATCGATTCAAGTATCATCTCTTGCTTGTCACCTCTTCTCTTATGGTCTTTATGGTTCCCTAACGTATTTAAAATAATCAGCCTGAATGATTATCCCATTCATTTTGATCATGAATGTGTTATTAAGGAAGTTGTAATAACATTTCCTTTCTGAAAATTTGCAAAGCCAAAGAATTATATTGCAACCAGCTAGTCAGTATGACTGAGCTCTTCTGCCCGAACGTGAACACTGTGGGAGCTACAAAAGAAAGATAATTTATTATCCCTGTCTTCAAGAGACTTAGAGTTTAGGTAGGGCCCCCCCTTACCTTTAGGGAGTCTGATTTCACTGAAGGAGGAGCATTTGCTTGGCCCAGTATTTGTTTTTACATTTTTGAGTTGGTACTAATCCGCAAGCAGGGTTAAGAACCACTGGTCTAGTTTGAAAGAATACCAACCCCTCTCTCTCTCTTTCTCTCTCATGCGCGCGTGCACACACACACACACACACACACACACACACTGTACAACACAGGAGCACAGGAGGGGAGCTGGCCTATTATTTTCTCCCTCTTCATTTCATAGATGATCAGAGGGCTTTGTGGAAGAAGGTACTAATTGTCCTGAGACCTGAACACCGGGTGGGATTGGCCCAAAGGAAGGGGTGGACATGCTCAATGCTAATTAGAACAGGCAGCTTGTGAAAAGTGTTTAGTTTGTAGGTTTGTGGAGCACTCAGTGTGCACTCAGTGTGGCTTGATTTTTTAAGACCGCATTTATCGAGTGCCTATCATGTGTCAGACAGAGCATGATACACTCAGTATACAGTTTCTCGGGCCGCCCATCAATAACCCAGTGGTGTGCGTGTTGTTTCGCAGATAAGGAAACTCAACATCACTCACCCAAGTGGGCAAGTGAGAGGTAGAGCTAGTAAGTGGTAGAGCTAGTAAGTGGTTGATCTAGTAAGCGGGAGTAGGATCTCAGAGCTAGTAAGTGGTAGAGCTGAGAAATCCAGATCTGCCTGACTCTTAAAGACGCCTGCTCTGCAGTCACCATAAGAGGCCGAGGAGGGGGTCTCAAGAAGGGAAAGGCCGCATCTATTGGGTAGTCAGAAAGGGACTCGTGGCGGAGGCAGGGGTGCTGGAGCTAGGCCTGGGGAAGCTTCCATTAGCGGGATCCCTCAGGGCACACGGGGAAATAAGGTCACGTAGGACGGATGCTGGAGGCTCTGGGAGGTAAGCAGAGAGTTTAATTTATGAGATGGAGGCAGAGGGAGCCATGGAAGTTCTCTGAGCATAGGAGGAGTTTGATGAACATAAGATGTCAGAGCAAGATAGATCTAGAAGCCCAAGTGCTCAGAAGGGGCCAGGGCATGGCAGGAGTGCTGCTGAAGGGACACCAGACTGGCCTGCAGCAGGGACATAGACATCTTAAGGGAAGGAGGTCTGTCAGCTTCAGGGATAAACAACAGGGGCGAAGCAGAGATGACAGCAAAGGGCTGCACCCCAGTGACTGGTGTCACCTGCACGTGGGGAAGCTGGAAGAGAAATGCTGCTGCACTAAGGGACCATCACAGTCACGGGGGAGTGGGGAGGACGGGAGCCAGCTGAGGCCAGAGAGCAGGGAGAGAGCATAGGTGTACTGAAGCCCAGAAAGAGGAGGTTCAAAGCAGGGGAGGCATGGAGAATGGGACAAACGAATAACAGCCCTTTCTGTCTGGCTGGGAAGGCCCTGGAACTTTGACCTGCAACCTTCTAGCCTGGGGATTTGCTTAGAGACAGAGGGACCTGGCTGCAGTAGGGGGGCAGGGCTGCCTTTACGAGGCCCCTGGTGAGTGAAGAGAGCAGAGAAATGATGGAGCAGAGACAGGCCGAGCACGGCAGACATGGCATGGGTACCCTACATGGCGGGGCTGGATGGGGGGAGGAAGGAGGGATGCCCGAACTCTGCTTTGGGCCATCTGCCAGGGATGCCCCAATCTGGAAGGGTAGCAGGTTTGTGGGAAGCATACCTGTGTGCCAAGTCCACAGGGCCACCCAGCTCCCTCCACTCTTTGTGGACAAGGACATCCACTGAATGGCCTCAGCATGTCCAGAAGAACTGAAACCTTCCTTTTTAGTCCATCTGAACCCCCAGCTCCCTAGCCTTCACTCTCCATTCCAGAACCACCCAGCATGACCTACACAGTTCCCCAAACTCTCCTTGCCTGAGCTCATGTCAGTCCCTCTCACCAAAATGTGCTCTTGCCCTGTGTCTCTGCCCACTGGGCCCCTATTCCCCTTAGGTTAAATGCCACCTCTTCTGAGATGTATCCTGGGCAGCCTCTAGTTCTCCCTCCCTGGGGTTACAGGATTCCCTTCCTGTGCGTCCCTCTCTTTTCCACATTTATTCCAGAGTGTTCTGTCTAACTGACCTGAACCCTCTGTGTTCTCTGAACTCCCTAAAAGCAAGAACCCTCTTTTGCTGATCTTTTGATGTCAGTTGGCCAACACAGATAGGCACACAGTAGGTGGTCAGCTAACAATAGTGTGATGAACGAATGAATGAACGAATGCATGAATGAATGAACAAACAGACTAACTCTAGGAGAGCTATCGGCTACACCCCATCTCAGAAGAGTGAGGTCATGGCCGAGGGAACAGTGATCACGGTGGTGCTCAGATGCACCCAAGCTAACCCCAGGCCCTTTGGAATGATGGATGATGTTATAAGATCTTTCCGTATCTCTGAACTTCACTGACCCCTACCTCCTTCTAAATCCCCGGTCTCAGTGTGTCCCAGCCTGTCGTTTTAATGCATTCTGTTTCCTATAAACCACGGAGTGACTTCAAAAGCTCCAGGACAGAACCAGGGGACTCATCTCCTCTGTTTACTCCCCATCCTGCTCAAGGTTTATTATTTCATGTCACGAGGTTTCCTGTGAGCGTGTCTTTGCGAGGATGCTCCCACTGTGGTCTGAGAGCTCTGTATGCTAAGAGGTAATGTGAGAACATGGGCATGCGAGATGGGTCTCCAAGGGTCCTCGGGCTCTCCTGCCAAAATTCACTTTACGGTCACTCTTTACAGATCGTCCTGAACTTCACATCCATGGATTTGTTTAAAAGCCGCCTGTGCTGGTATGACTATGTGGAGGTCCGGGATGGTTACTGGAGAAAAGCCCCCCTATTGGGTGAGTTGACTTTAGAAAGTCTTGGGAGAGGGGTGATGGGCTGGTCCATGGGATGCCATTAACCTCTGGAAGGCCCATCCCGACAGCGGACACAGGAAGCTCCCAAGGGTCGGTGTCGTTGTAAAACTCCGAGTACTCCACTTGGCAGCATGTGTTAAAAGCTTTTAAGACCGAGACTGTCCTTCAACCCGGCAATTCCGCTTCTTGGAATGTATCCTAAGGAACCAATTAAGGAAGCGTGCAAAGTTCTAGCTTTGGGGATATTCACTGGAGCAGGAAAAATGGAAAACAGTTTACATGTTCAACAGTAGGGGTTCGCTGAAAAAAACTGGGATACAACTTTCCAGGGGAAAACTATCCAGCCACTAAAAATAAAGTTGGAGGTGCCTGCTTATTGATACAGAAAAGGGTTCCTGTATGTCATTACACAAAAAGGTGTTATGAAAGACAACATGAGGTTGAATTCCATTTTAATAAAAATACTATTATATGTATATTTTGAGGCTTTGCAAACTCAGGTGCCCTCAGAAATAAGGCATACATGAGGATGAGGGGGTTGGCATAATAAACGAAGGAGTCGTGGAGGGTGTGGCCAAGTGAATATCCTGACCAGAATTACTCAAAACAAAATTACTTAAAACATGTACAGGTTGGGGGCACCTGGGTGGCTCAGTGGGTTAAAGCCTCTGCCTTTGGTTCAGGTCATGATCCCAGGGTCCTGGGATCGAGCACTGCATCGGGCTCTCTGCTCAGCAGGGAGCCTGCTTCCCCCTCTCTCTCTGCCTGCCTCTCTCCTACTTGTGATCTCTTTCTGTCCAATAAATAAACAAAATATTTTTTAAAAAATAAAAAATAAAAATTGTCTATTAAAAAGAAACATGTACAGGTTGGATTCCACTGGAAGAAACCATTCTGTGATCTACAGTACAAATATCAAGTAGAATCGTGAACATAAATAAATAACATATAGTGGTTATTTCAGAATGACGGAGTATTTTTTTTAGTTTATTCTGGGGGCGCCTGGGTGGCTAAGTCGGTTAGGCATCTGATTGACTTTGGTTTATGTCATGATCTTGGGGTCATGAGATCGAGCCCTACGTCAGGCTCTGCCCTCGGCGTGGAGTCTGCTCAAGGATTCTCCCTCTCCCTCTGCACCTTTCTCCCATACCCCGCATACTTTCTCTCTCTCTCTTAGGAATTTTTTTCATTCTTTTTTCCTGGTTTAGCTATATTTTCTAATTTTTCTACAGTAAGCATGTACCCTTTCTGGTAGATGCACAGTGCATGAACTCATATGTGACAAGGCAGCTTGGACCTTTCTGCAAGAGGCAGTGGGCAGGTGGCACAAGGAGAAAAGTCCATTCATTCAGGATTGGTCACCAATTTGCAATCTCCCACGGGTGACCTGAAAAGATGAAAGTATAGAGAACTAATGGCACAGTGTCCTGGAAATGGACATAGGGACTCATTTGGCTAAAGAATAGCAATGGGGGAGCCAGAGAGGGATGGAGATTTATAAGGAACCAGATGGAAGGGTTTTGGCTGATAGTGGATTGTCCTCATTTTTAGAGCAATAGTAGGGTGGGCTTCCAGGTTGATAAATCTGAGCCCTCACTGAGGTCTTTGTCCCTGTCATATCCTCACATGGGCAGAAAAGCCGCTCTGATTATTCTTTGACTGTCTGGCCTGGGAGTGAGCTGCTGTTGGGACAGCAGATGAAAGATGGAAACAGGAGGAGAGGGGGAGAGTTAACCGGGGGAGTTCAGTAGCCAGACCACACGTGCCTTCGAGTCAGATTCTGGGTAGGTTAGAAGAGATTGGGACAGAGGGTCTGGGTGGCCCCGAGGGGGCCGGCAAATACTAAGCCCTCTCTGGCCGCAGGGACTCAGCCAGGTCAGCTTTCATTGGGAATATCACATAAGCCCCTTCTGTCCAGAAGACCATGAGTCTCAATTCCTAGAGGTCCAAACAGAAAGGAATCTGTGTGCACTGGTGCTCAAGAAAGCCGCCACGGCAGGCTCTGAGAGGGGGTACCCGGTTACCACCACCACCGGTGGCATCGGCGGGCTAGTTTGCCATCTAGGTAGGCAAGCCAAGCACAGACAGGAGCGTGCACGCTCCAGGACAAAGGGGATTGGTTACCCGACAGCAGGGCGGCGGCTGCCTGCCTGCCCTGGATTTCCGCTTCCTGTCTCAGGCAAGCAGACACAGCGCATGCTCGCAGCCAGAAGGAGGCGTGGCCTCCGCCTAGTACTGACTGGGTGTGGCAAAAAGACTGAGGGCTACGGGCTGGGTTAGCGGAGGTTCCTGAACCTGGTTCCTGAACTTGAGCCGGCTGGGAGGATTTCTGTGAATACAGATCCCTGGGAGACTACCGCATCAGAATCCCCATGAGCTGGGTCAGGGAGTGATCCTGCTTCCCCGTAAATGTAGGTGCGTGGGGACCTGCTTAGCACCACATAGAAAGGGGACCGCAGGGGTGCTCATCAAACAACCGCAGCTGGTTACCTTTGAGAAAGGAGGCACAGGTAGTCGGCAGCTTGGTGGTTTGGTTCGTATACTTCTGGATCATTCTACATCTTTTACAAGAATGCATTCAGGTAGTATTTTCTAATTAAACTAATACAAGGGGTTGTGTGTGTGTGGGGGGGGGTAAGTTTCCATGACAGCACGGAATCATGAACCGCAGGGATCTCAGAGTCCCTAACCCCACACCTTCACCAGGAAAGTGAGGAGTCCACACTCTTCGAACGTGGACCAACTCGCTAAGTCCGCACAGCCAGTTAGGGGCTGAGATCAGACCAGAACTCCGATGGCCTCGTCATGGGGAGTGGGGACTGCTGCCTCTGAGAAGGGTATCCCAGTAGTAGGATGGTCAGATAAAATGCATGATTCACTGTTTATCTGAAAGTCCGATGCGACTGGCCTTCCCGTATTTTTGTTTGCAAAATCTGGCAACCCTAACGCCCCCCCAGAGGAATGTGGTAGACTCAAAAGGCTCAGGGGAAGAAAGCTCTCTGTTACTGAGGTTCCCCAGAGAGGGCCAAGACATGCTCCTGAGAATGGGCACAGCCAGAGGCATTTCCAGGGATTCCTTTTTCTTGAACTTGAAAGAAGAACTTTCTCACTGCAGACCTGGCGTTTCTGGCTACACTTCATTGATGAGATGGGGCTTTTGCCATTCGTTGTTGTTGGTGATGGTTTGTTTTGTTTGGGTTTGGGGGGGGTTTGGGGGCTCATATTTTACACACTTTTGCAGTGTGTGTGTGTGTGTGTGTGCGTGTGCGCGGGCACGCGCGCCACAGCCAAGGCATGGCTCAGTGCCTATAACCGTCATTCTTCGTTTGCGGGAATTCTCCTTTGCCAGCGACTTGGCCCTGCTCTGATGTTTCCAAATGCAGTTGTTAGTGCACTTTTGTGTTTGGAACAAGTGCATTGTGTGGGCCGAGCTGGTCCCTGGGAGGGGTCAGTGCCATGAAATCTGCTGGGAGGAGGCAGGTCAATGCCCTTTTGGCAGGAGGGAGAGAGGATTAGGGTGGATTGTGAAAGTATGCATCTTGCTCTGAAAAACTGTGCATTGCATATTTTCCCAGGGCAGTGTGTGAAAATCCAGGCATAATGGACACATAACTTTTTATGAATGAACCCTTTATGACTCCCCACGGAGTCCACTTGTAGTGTCCTCATCTGCATTTCCTCTTCTTGATATCCTTATTAAACTCCTCCTCCAAAGCCAGGAACCAGAATCAGTTCAGGAATTTGCCACCTTTTCTCTAGTCCAGCTTCTGCCCAGCCTGTTCGTTTTCTTCGAAGGGGGCTGTTTGGGACCCACTTTTTCACAAAGTGATTAAAGAGAAGTGTAAGTAGAATGAGAATAATTCACCACTGGTTAAAGGTATCACATTGGTTTTTCAGTTTCAGGGGTCACTCATGAGATTGCACCTGAAGTGGTGAGGAATAAGGGTGGCCTACAGAGAGAATTTACCAGTAATCTTAAATACTGTCATGTTAATTGGATTCCCCTCCCTTATTTTTGGTGGAGGAATTACTCAAACAATGCACTCTTGTATGCAGAAATGTCTTTGAGCACTCTGTACCACCACAGTACATACAAAGCCCCTCTCCCCCCTTTCCCCTGAAGAGGGGAGGGAAGTTCAGAAACGCCAGGCTGGCCAATCAGTGTCACGTGGCCCCACTCCTGGGGCTCCCTGGGGCGGGGGCTGTCTCCCAAGTGAGCAGGAACGTTGGTGGGAGTCAAACAGCCAAGGCTGGCATCGCCACAAGCTCGCTGTATGGCTGGAGGCTTTGACCTTCGTTCCCGTCTGTGTCCAAATGGGGAATGATGTGTACATTCCCAGAGACCAGATTTCCTGTCTATTAATCCAAAACCGGACCGTGTCCAGAATTGCACCTCGAATAGTGAAGTTTCCTTTTGATGATGGTGGCAGTGGTGATGAATTAGGAGGTGAAATTGATGGTGAAGGTCAAGATCCCATACTGCTGAGGTTCAAATCCCGCTTCACTTACAACTTAGACTGTAATTCAAAGTGACTGCAGCTTAACTCAAATTCTACAATCCTTGGTTTTCTCATAACCTAGATTATGGATAGTACCTAATTCGGGGGTAGCAGAATGCAGTTAGATAATCTATGTAGGGTATCTAGGACAATGTCAAGCTCAAAAGCAAAAGGCTTTCCTTAGAACCATTATGGTGGAGATGGGAGTGTTGAGAAAACGGGACAAAATAGAAGGTTTTAGTTAAGAATTACACAGCGATTGGGGGAGAGAAGTTACTTAGAAATAATCTGTAATTTATCCCAGCCAGTCTGGGTTTGCCAAGTCAGTAACTCCTCCCTCCTCCAGAGCAGTGAGCGGACCAGGGTTGTCCTGTGGCCTGGCGGTGGTGGGTGGTTCGTCTCATCTGGTTGGGTTCTTAGGCAGCAAGGCAGGCATGGAAAGTCCCTCTGTTTTTTGCAAACAGTCTCCAGTGGCCGTGACAGCTGGGGTTTTAAAAGGAGAAATTTGGACTTGAAACTCGGTTTGGGTAAGAAGGAATTCCTTTTGTGATCCCACGTTGTTGAACGGCTGTTCAGCAAACCTCTCTCCTCACTGGTAAGCAGTACTTCCCCACGTTTCTGTAGTGTTTTCCAAGAATTAATTGACACTAATTGGCCATGCTGGAGTAACCATTACGGAAAATTTATGGGCTTCTGATGGATTGTTCCTTGCCAAATTCTCGGCAGAAGTTTCAGCTCATCTCACTTAATGTTAAGCTCACCAGAACCAGAGAGCTGCAGGTGGCCAGAATCGGAAGGAAGCAGAAGGAGATTAGCAGCTCCTACCTCACGTCTCCGAAAAGAGTTGGCCATCAGGAAATGGCCACAGTGGCCTTTATTCCTCCCCGAACCTCACTCCTCCCATTTCTCAGAAGGGAAAGGAGAATTATAACTTCAAGTGGTGTTGGCGATAAAGGAGTGCCCACCAAATAACTGTTGAATAGACATAAGAAACATTGAGATATGATTCACATATAATACAACTCACCAACTAAAGTATTCACGTCAGTGGTTTTTCGTATGTTCAGAGTTGTGCAACCAGCCATCATCATAGTCAGTTTCAGAACATCTTCATCACTCCATTAGAAAACACATCCCTACTCATCAAGAGTCCCTCCCCATTTCCCCAACCTTAAATGGATTTTTGAGTGACTCCACAGTCAGTGCTTGAGAGAACAATGACCACCAGTCCAAGTGGTGGTCACAGACACTTGACTGGTCTGTGTTGTGAACTGATCAGTACAGCTCAGCTCATGTCCCACCCCACCCCCATTCCTATCCCGCTGTGGCTGCCATCTTTTTTTTATTAATTTTTTAAATTTTTTATTAACATATAATGTATTGTTAGCCCCAGTGGTACAGGTCTGTGAATCACCAGGTTTACACACTTCACAGCACTCACCATATCACATACCCTCCCCAATGTCCATAACCCAACCACCTTCTCCCTACCCACCTCCCCCCAGCAACCCTCAGTTTGTTTTGTGAGATTAAGAGTCCCTTATGGTTTGTCTCCCTCCGGATCCCATCTTGTTTCAATTTTTCCTTCCCTACCCCCCAAACCCCCCATGTTGCCTCTCAAATTCTTCATATCAGGGAGATCATATGATAATTGTCTTTCTCTGATTAACTTATTTTGCTCAGCATAATACCCTCTAGTTCCATCCAGATTGTTGCAAATGGTAAGATTTCATTTCTTTTGGTGGCTGCGTAGTATTCCATTGTATATGTATACCACATCTGCTTTATCCGTTCTTCTGTTGATGGACATCTAGGTTCTTTCCATAGTTTGGCTATTGTGGACATTGCTGCTGTAAACATTTGGGTGCATGTGCCCCTTTGGATCACTACATTTGTATCTTTAGGGTAAATACCCAGTAGCGTGATTGCAGGGTCATAGGGTAGCTCTATTTTCAACTTTTTGAGGAACCTCCATGCTGTTTTCCAGAGTGGTTGCACCAGCATTCCCATCAACAGTGTAGGAGGGTTCCCCTTTCTCCACATCCTCACCAACACTTGTTGTTTCCTGACTTGTTAATTTTAGCCATTCTGACTGGTGTGAGGTGGTATCTCATTGTGGTTTTGTTTTGTTTTAAGTTTTATTTATTTATTTGACAGACAGAGATCACAAGTAGGCAGAGAGGCAGGCAGAAAGAGAGGGGGAAGCAGGCTCCCCGCTGAGCAGAGAGCCTGAAGCGGGGCTTGATCCCAGGACCCCGAGATCACAACCCGAGCCGAAGGCAGAGGCTTAACCCACTGAGCCATCCAGGCACCCCTCATTGTGGTTTTGATTTGTATTTCCCTGATGCTGAGTGATGTGGAGCACTTTTTCTTGTGTCTGTTGGCCATCTGGATGTCTTCTTTGCAGAAATGTCTGTTCGTGTCCTCTGCCCATTTCTTGATTGGATTATTTGTTCTTTGGGTGTTGAGTTTGATAAGTTCTTTATAGATTTTGGACACTAGCCCTTTATCTGATATGTCATTTGCAAATATCTTCTCCCATTCTGTCAGTTGTCTTTTGGTTTTGTTGACTGTTTCCTTTGCTGTGCAAAAGCTTTTGATCTTGATGAA